>VZZY01023084.1:261-23050 GCA_013400335.1 Eurystomus gularis
CTTCATAACTTTAAGACTTCATATTAATATTTAAAAGTGGTATGTTTTTAATCAGGAGATGCAACTTGCCCTCACTTAGGGCTTAAAATCTTAAATAGTTTTACTCGTCTACATCTTATGATAATATAACAGGAATATCAACAGAGCATAAGAAGGAAAAAAACAACGCATTACAGTGTACACTCCATACATTTCAGTTATTCTGCATGATGCTTATTATCAAGGAATGTTAATTCTGTCTTCCTTCATTTCCTCATTTTTGTGAGTATTCTTTTCACAATCTATTTTTCTGCATCCTCCAAATATTTATTTTAGTATTAAAATATTAATAAACTAGTTCAACTTTTTTCTTTTTTTTTTACAAAATCATACTGTATTCATTAAAATGAAGAAAGTCCTTATTTTCTTACCCTGCTTTCTCCCTTCTATCTTTATGGATCTCTGGATAAATCTTTGGCAATTTCACATCTGTTTCCAAAACCTAATATGAATATTTTTCTTTGAAAGGAGTCTAGGTATAAAGAGGTAGTTACGATGCCAACAATACATTTTAAGTTATTAATATATGTTGTCTCTTTCAATCACAGAGTTTTTGGGAAGGATATATGAGTAATTTAAATTCTCTCATTTTGATATATATCACATGATCCTGAAATGGGAATGCCATGAATATTTAAGGTTTTGAGTTGTTTTTGTTTAAATAAATCTATTCAAGAGGAAAGGTGTCCTAATGAGTAACATAATGCTTTGTGCAGGTACCTCAGCTCCCTAGCAGAAGAACAGTAAAGGAGCCAGAACAGCCAGAACTATTGTGTTGTAATAGATTTCAGCACTCAAATTCTAGTAGCTTATCAAGGTATAAAAAAACTGTTTAAAATCCCTGAGGTGCAGGAACACTTGCCTGTGCACACATATCAGCTAGAATAGAACCCTTCCACCCTTCACACTCTTCAAGTGTGAACTCCATCAAATAGCACGGCTTTTCTCAGTTGCTGATCCCTAACATTTCAGTGACGGGTCATCAGTTCATAAGCTTGCTTAACTGCCGTTAGTTTTGAATGCTTTGGAAACAGTTTAGTTTTTATTGCCATTTGCAGCTAGACCAGTTTTCTCAAATGTTGATTTTTAACTCATCTAAATAGATGGATGTCTGGCTTCAAGGTAAGTGGTACTTGATTCATAGTTCTGTACAATGTCATTCCCTTGAAAGGAACTGCAGGAAATGGGAGCATCAAGGATAATTGCTTTGCAATGGGTTTTAGCTCTCAGGTCCAATCTTTTTCATGATTTAAAAGTAAAGATTAAGCTCCAAGGGTATAGGAAAGAAAAGCCACTGCCTACCTGTCAAATAGGAGAATCTCTCTTCTCCTCCTTCTCAGACTTCAAGAGTAACCTCCAACATACATGTGAGCTGTGTACTGTTAGCATTTGGATCAAAAGCTACCCCTGTGTAGAGTCAGTGATGGATCAAGATTTAATTTGTTACAGGAGTACTTTGATAAAGTGAATGGAAGAAATAAAACTGTAAGGCTGCAAATAGGGCTGTTTTTTAATCGCTCTAGCAGACTTCCAGAAGGCTGATCTTGGTTATTAATTTAATTAAGAATCATATAACAGCTATAATTAATTAGTATTCTCATAGCATATTTTTCTTCAAACTCAGCCTGCTCGTAGGAGGTAGACAGCACTGCCATTGGCAAATAGAAGTGTTCACTTTTTGTGCATAGTATGGTAGGACTGCTGTTCTCTCCTTTGCATCCTATTTGTGTGATGAGCCTTTAGAAGAAAAGATCTTTCTATGATTAACCAGCTAGCTGCAGTGCTAAAAACAGCACAGACTGCAGTTTGCACGACTTTAACTTATCAAAGATGGAGTAGACTACCTCTATTGCAATTATATCTCAGGGCAAAGTGACATTAGAAAAGCACACTGTAAAACCTGTCACTGATACGGACTTGTAATATTGATAATCCATTAAACTGGCAGTAATATTAGACCTGTATTGACAGTGTCTAACATTTAGCTTTTGTCTGAGATGCCTCTCCTCACTTACAAGGAGAGAGAAATAACAAAAAAAATGTGAATATTTTATACAAACCTTAAATTTCCTCATTGCCCTAACAGTTCATGTTCTACTCTATCCATATATCAAAATGGCAGCCAGATTTACCTGTGAATAATAATAGTTCAAAAAATAACCGATTTACTTTAACAGCATACCCCAAAATTTCTAGGGGGAGAAAATAATTAAATGTAGTTACCACATATATACTTGGCTATCAGAAAGAAGTATACATATTTTTGGCAGAAGCCTATATGCAGAGTAAATTTTCACAGGAAGAAAAAATTTCCAGTAAAATAAAATTTTTTAAACAGCATATTTGGACCTAATATATTCATAACTAACAAGGAAATGCATGTAAATCCACTTCTGAGTATTAAAATTAAAGAGCTAAGAATACAAAAGAGTATTTGCACACAATTCACTGACTGGCATTCAGGCTGCATGATTTAACAGAAATGCTGTAGTGGGATTATTGGATAGAGATTTTCCAGCCTAAAAGCCTAAGTACAAAACAAATGACTTGCATGCTGTGCTTACATTCAGGTAATAGGCAGAAATGGTTGCTCGCTCAGGGGTTCCCACTCTGACTGATTGCAGACCTAGCTGGTGATCATGACTCTCCTCTGCTCGTGCAGCATCTGGCTTGTTCTTTTCCTTACTGACATGATTTTACTGACATACTCAAATAAACATTGTCTGCTCTTTGCCCACTCACTGTTAAGAAGCCCAACTTTATTTTTGCCTCCTAGAGAAGCATACTTCCTTCTGCCAGCCACAAAAACCCCTGAGTTACTACTAGTGCAATGTCTGGCACTCTGGGCTGAGGAGACCTCAAAATACCACCTCTTTTCACACCTGCTTAAAGCCTGAGCAAGATAAAGGGATACATAAATCTTTAATAAGAATATGTTATCAGAACTGCTGAGGTGTGCATGAAGACATCATACCACATATCAGACAATTAACATTGATGTTTCGAAGTGCTAATATATAAAACCCAGTAACAATGTCTTTCCTAGCAGTCCTCATGGTCAATAAGGAGAGTCTGAGGATTGCACAAGTAATAGCAACTCACACTTTTCTTCAGTACTCTGTGAATGTTATTTTCTTCTCAATATTAAAGTTACATTCATTAATTGCTCTGTTTTCTGATATGTCTATGTAGAAAGTTGATAGTGTTCAAAGTTAATGAAAATTGTTCATGAAAGGGGTTAAAGAATTGGTAAAGTGCCTTTTAATCTTCACTCAGGGAACATTGATGATTTTTCATCAAATTGGACTGTAATGTGAGAACCACAGTCAGGAGAAACCACGCTATAAAAATGACTAAATCTTTAAACACTTCACCAACTGTCTTGCAATTTGGCATTGAATCTTGAAGATTCCCTTCCCATAGTAAAGGCTACTGTAATTTTCTAATAGGTGCAACATCTATTAAATTGAATGTTCTAGGTACAACAATGCACTGGCAGATTTTGGGCTCAGTGGATAATTTCATATCTCTGGATACTCTGCGATTTTGTACTCTCAGAAATAAGGCTATTAAGCTTTGACCAGCCAGTCAGTTGTACTGAGCTGTTGAACTGTACATCTTGAAAAGGAAAACTGCAAGATCATAATGAACTATGGAGCAGTAGGCCAACAGAGCCACCCTAGAAGGAGAAAGGAAGCAATATTCATTTTGGAAATTACTCTATTTCTACCACAAAACTAATCTCGAGAGAGCTGCCAGAGCAATCAAAACTATGTTCATGCTGTCAAGGTGTTAGGATAGATTTAAGTAATCCTGAACTCCTCTGCAGAGGTTCACACAAGGTGGTACTAAGAGAATTCAGAGCATAACTGCACAATAATAAATGTCATGGAAGATGTAAAGAGCTAAAGTGGGAGGAGGGGGTGAAAAAAAAGAGAGAACCAGAGAGGTTATTATGAGAGAAACATGTCTCTGCAGAAAGCTATTGTATCTGCTCTACAACTGTACTAATATAAAGCAAGCTGGACTCAATTATTTATTAAGAAATAAAGAACAAATACAGCATAGAAATGTTTGGCTGTACATAAAATTCTTTTGAAAAACGTGAAGCACTAAAATTGGCATAAAAAATATTACAATGATAAGTAAAATTATTCTAGGGGTTTTCTTGGCAGGTTCTTTTGGGTTATTCTTATCACGGAAAGAGTAAAAATAGTTAAAACCAGTCCTACCATTATAGAATGAGACTTGATGGCCATTACATTATTTTCTTTCTGACCTAATAGATTATACGTTAAGTATAAGGTGCAGCTAAAAAAAATAGTATTTGCAATATCATAGAATTTAGGGACCTATAACAAAGTGAAAAAAATGTCAGTTGATTTGAATCATTCTCTGCTGGCCATGTGCTCTTTTTAAATGTTATAATATCCAGATAATGTACTTGGAATAGGCAGCTAGATTATGGTCTACATCATTCTTCACTTTTTTTGACTTAAGTAAATCACCATCATGTGACAATAGTCACATTGGCTCAGAGGAAAGATTCATCTCAGCAAAAGCAGTGGTAGACACACTGAGAAAGAATACATAATGTGCAGGTTCAGTAATATTCAGAACAAAGTCTTCTTGAGGTGGTAGTTGTGTCTGCACCTTTATGTTGCCCCTGTATTCAGATTTTGTTAATACTGCCTCTTTTAGAAACTGCCAACTGTCCTAAACTGCCTTTTCTCATGACATCTCTCTCTTGTCAGGACTGATCTACAGAATCTGAGTTTCAGGTCCCTTTTGTTTTGTTGTATTTTTTTTAAATCCATTGGCACTATTCTGCTGCTGTTTCTTTAGTAGCATGAAGCTATCATTTCATGATCATTTTCACATAAATTGCCTTTCCCAGTTTCCAATTTTTAACCGGTCATTGTGACTCATTCAAAATCAAATTAGAATAAAATCTAAACTAACTGGTTAGTCATTGGTATTTGCTTCATTATTTATCCACTTTACAAGAACTTTGGAAGTGTCTCTTAAAAAAAAAAAAAAAAAAGATGAGTGTTTCTCCAACAAGCAATCAAGTAATGAAAGTTTGTTGTTATTACAAATCCTGTTTTCTGTTATTTATCCTTTATTCAAAGAAAAATACAATCTACCAACTAGTGCAAGGATCAAGGATAAGCTTCTACCACAACATCCTTCAGTTCCCTTCCTTTTGTATTCCACTTAGAAAATCTCACTGTGCTTCCTCTCTTATCTCTCTGGAGTGGTCTATATACAATGTTTTCCTCTTGACATTTTTCCTGATCAGGCTCTATACAAATATTCCAGTCCTGACTGTACCTCACTAAATCTAAGTGATGCCAGAGAGCTGGTTTTTTTGTTTACAGTTTGTATATACTAACATTAAGATTTCTCTTGGTTTGTTTCCTATAAAAATGCACAGATAACTAAGATTTCACTAAATCATTTTGCTATGTCCTCCTGTACTTCTTTGAGAATCTTTGAGCCACTTCTATTCTTTTTCTCAGTAATATTTCAATATATGGACCAAACCCTTTTTCTTTTCCATTTTCTTTTTAACATCACTTTTTTTAACACACTTTATCACTAGTCCTCTACCCATACTTTAAATGGATTCATAAGTCAATGACCTTCCCCTGTCTCAGCAGTTAAATCACGTTGTTTCCTGGCAGTCATCTTTCATGGAATATCATGTAGTGCAATATAGGAAAGAATTATCAAGGAAATATCAAGGAAATTTTATTTTGGAGAATCCTTTAAGAATTTCTTTTCATAAGGGAAAGTAGAGTCACTGAAAAAGTTAGTTTTACTCTTGGGTATATGATGACAACCTCACGTTTTCTAAAATCTCATGTGATAAAAGTGACCAAAAAGTCAAACTTTCCTTTTAGTTTTTCAGGTTTTCATAGCTGACCTTCAAAAAAGTTCTGCTCAAGAAATGTATCAAGGTTTTTACATGAATAAAAATTTATAAAGGATCCCCAGTTCATAAAAAGAAAAGTAATAAATAAATGAATATGTTTAAAGCTGCTCTGTGCTTCTGCTGGTCATTTCAATAAACAGCAGTATTTGTCTTGGGAACTGTGAAAGCTTGTACTAAATGTTACATAAAACAGCCTACCAGACAGTTATAAATAAGCTAAATAGCTATGAGCTGCTGAAATTTGTTGGAACTGTGAAAAATTCATTCAGTTCCTAGACTTATCTTTGCACTTCATATGGAATAACCTACATAAAAAATGAACACTAGAAAACAGAGGAACCAATAAAACTACTATGTTCCCAGTGTTAACGTAAGGAAGCAAGAAGTAAGGCTCTCCCACAAGGGGAGGAATTTGGAAACTGGGAAAAGTAACTTCTGTCAGACTTTGAAATGGCTGCCACCATCTTAAAGAGGACAGAACAGTAATGTGGAATTGTGCTATTACACAGAAAAAGGGCACAAAAAAAATGTACAAGAAACTCCCAGGAAGGTCCAGAGCACACTTGTAACATTCTGCACACTACATGTGTATCACATACTCTGAAAGCTACAGATTATGAAATATTTTATTCCCCAATTCGGGAAATTACTGAGCCTCTACTAGTGCTCAGCCTAGCATCAGTACAGTGATAATAATGGCATTTTTACAAATTTATATGTCCAGATCTTTCTCTTCTATTTGTTATATGCCTGGAGAGTTAATGCTTAGCAGGGCTGAGAAATATACAGACTCAGTACCAAAAAATCAAAACTGTAAATAGGTAGCCTGGTTTAAACAATAAAGAAGAGCTTGCTTTCCAGAAGTCTTTTACAACTTTACTTTATAAAGGTGATGAGTGACTGAATTTTAAATAAATCGGAAAAATCCAACTCATTGTTATCTCAAGATTAAAACTTATTTAGTGACAACAATATATTTAAACTGACTTTTTCCCACATTCTCAGAAGAGTGTGGGAAAGTTTGTTCTAGCCAAAATATTAGTGAACAAATTTTGTTCAGATGTTAAAAAAATTAAACATAAAAGCCATTTTTTTGACATACAGAAATTAATTTAATTTTTCAAGCAGTTCCTTTTGGTATTATTTTTGATATTAGAGAGAACAGAGGGAATATGAGATCAGATGCTTTTTTTAGAGAAAGAGTTGAGAAAGAAGTCACGCAACACACACAGAGTAGACAAAAATAAATGCTACTATTACATCTCTTACTTAGGAGACTCATTCTCTCCTTCCACACCAGATGTGTGCAAAGAATATACTGCTCAGCTACTTACTCTAATGAATACTACCTCCATGAATCTGACATCATTTAATCATCTAGCAGCCATGGAAATAGAGAAAGAAGAAAAAAAGTAAACTCCATCTACTGAAAAATGTTACACAACTCTGGGTTATTCTGCAGCTACATTATAGTCCACAACTCCAGCATTTCTTCTTACAGAAAGCAAAACGTATGAGAAATACTGAAGATGAGGAGGAGAAACTGGGAGCTTTTCAAGTGCAGTTTCGTTTTCTAGACATATATTTACGCCTCACATGATATAGCTCCAGTGTAGGATTGGAAGGGGCTAGAATACTCAGAAATAGGTATTTAGAGGTGCTCCACCGGTTCACAGGCAGATGAGCCTAAGGTGTCAGCTGGGCTCTAAGGCTTCATGAAAGAAAGAAAAAAAGAAAGAAAAAAAGAAAGAAAGAAAGGAAAAGGTCTGTTTGCTTCCGTTTGGTCCTGATTATACCCAAAAAATCCCCTCAATATTTGCAATCAAAGGATAGCTCCACTAAAAAAGTGCAAAAACCCACTGTGTCTTCTAGATCAACCTATAAAGTGGAACATGGGCAGCCTGTTCAGATGTTCATGCAAAGGTCCTGGAGAGAACAAGTCCTGTTATTACCAGATCCTTTGAAAAACCAATGCCAAGCAAAAGCAATGCAACATGTAGATTGCTCCAGCAACGAAGAGCATTTCTCAGCACTGTGTCCCTTTCCATCCTGTAGTCATGTCTATGAAAGGCAATGAAAATGCAAGAAAAATTGGAGGCTCCAGCTTTCTTTGTCCATTTCAGCAGCTGAGGAATTGTTAATTCTATGGCACTCCTGACCACGGACCTGAAAAGGTAACTTCAGCGGATCTCGAAATAAGAGCCAGCTGCTTGCTTAAAAAAAAAAGAAACAAAGAGGAAAGGTATTTGGCTGAGATTAAGGAAAGCTGAAGGCAGATTATCAGCCTGTGAAGCCAGTAGCCCCTCACAGATTTACATGCTTCTCTGTATTTTGTGCACTATGCCTCTCATTATCAGACACCTACAAGTTCAGTACAGTGCTTCAAGCATCAGGAATGCAAGTGCATTTCACAGTGCTGCTTTCTCTACAAAATGATTCTCCACACACAAACTACAATTCTGGTAGCAACCTGTATATTTTCAAAACATTCCTCTGCATGCCACTCTCTTCAAAATGTCAAGGCTATACCAGAGAAACTGCTACATAAAGGCTTTCTGAATAGGCTGGTAACCCACAGCCTTGAGATTCAGCTGTCTGTGACTGAAGATTCAGATTTGTGAATCACAGCTGTATGATATTGGCTCAATTTTACACAGAGCTCAGTTGCTCAAGCTGTAAGCATGTAAGGTAAAGCTATGCGAGAGAAGAAAAGTAAAAACATAGAACGCTGAGGGACTGATGGTTATCAACTCAAGGATTCAAAATACTTTCATGAAAAGATATAAAACACTAGGACAGAAAATAATAGCAAATCAGAAGAAAACAAGTTTAAGGAGGAATTGTCTCAAAGAGTGATGGAGGTTGTCTCTAACTGGCTGATGCCTGTCAGCTGACAGGGAATCATTAGGTGGCTCAGTGGGAGTGGCAAATGTATTAATGCTTAGGTCAATAAGACAACAATCCTTGCCATCTATTATTAGCAGAAAGAACTTGCCATGAACTAGAAAGCTGCATGAACCCTGTTTATAGAGACTTCTTGAATAGTGTGAAAGATGCACAAAGAAAAGTGGCTGTGTAGAGGGAAAATTGCAGACCCGCATATTAATAAGTAAATTCAAGGGCAGAGGACATTGTTTCAGCAGGACTATTCTTCCTCATCTGGCCTAGGGAATCAGCAAAGGGGTCTGAGAGGGCAGCTGGCTGCATTCAGTAGTGATTACAGCGAGGACAGAGAAATATATTCTCAACATTAAGTCAATGCCAAGCTACCACTTCTTCCTGCTTGCTGCAGGGAGGTTCATTGCAGGATGTTCTCCAGGCCCAACCCACTATCCCAAAAGTTCTCCCTGTAACCTGCTGCTGTGGCACAGATGCACTGCCATTTGAGTTCTGATATGGACTCCACAAAGAAGGGCTATGCAGTGTACAGCCAGGAAAAGGCTAATTATTTGTGTATGCTATATATAGCATTACTACCAGTCCCAAAGGTATATCATGACTTGGCCATCCTCTTCCAGGATGAAGGCAGGATTCAGAAGGTGCTTCTTATGGTTTAGCATTGTAAATGCTGAATAGCTCCGCAACGTCCCACACATGCTTGCATAGGCAATGTGTTTGTGCTAAGATTAACATTATGCCAGGCTCAAAAATGAGTAGTTAGCTATATTTACATCACCTCTGAAACCCAATCTCAATTTGGCCAGCAGTGTTTTAAAAGAAATGTATGTCTGGAGATACTGTCAATGAAAGTCACTGAGTCAGGAGTTCATGAAGTTTTATAATTAGGCTCAGTTGCTGGACTACTTTGTATGTTTCTTGTTCTTTAGTGCAGCCTTTCCCAGAGTCTAATGAGGACTTCTTTGTGGTGAGAAAGGTTTCCCTCCCGACAGCTGTGGTCAGCTTAGCAAGTAAGAGAATGAAAGTCCTACCTGGACTGCAGAATTAATGGGGGACAAATATAAACTAATACGATACAAGGTAAAGGTGTCTACTGGGGCTGCTTATTCACTCAACAGAATTTAAGTTCTGTTTACAAAGAGGGACTCTGCCTTGTTTGATCTTACAAATCCTTTCATAAGCTCTGAATAGCAGATTTGCATGCAGTGAATGAATTTATAAGCTTCTGCCCTGAAACTGCTTCTTATAATTTTTACACTGCACTTAGCAAAGTAAAATACTTTCTGTTATGTTTTTTTGGCATTTTCTTGAATTATAAATCATTACTATTAATGCTGTACAGTATATACTTACTTGCCTATTGTAAAAGCCAAGCCTAGAAGAGTTCCAGGGAAAAAGGTCTCATACAGTCTTCATATGCATGTATACGTATGCAAAATAAGATAATCTCTCTAGAGGGCACCTGAGCATGCAGTTGTGGAAGTGCTGATCCAGTTATCTTTAGTACAAACAAGGGCAGGAAGTGGGACAGCTGGTTATTGAATGCTCATATTCAAGTTTCACCCTGTTTTTCTTTTTTAAAGATATAATTATTTACAGTAACACACAAGCTCAAAATGAACCTAAGTGTAACAAATGGAATGCAAATTAAAATAAAACTGAAACACTTTAAATTGTTTGAATGTACACAGGAACCTTTTGCTTTCAAACCATTCCTCTCTGTTGCGACAGGTGGTGTTTGTCAAGCAGTAGGGCAGTGACGAATGATAAACAGTGGTAACTGAAGAAACTATTGAATCAGGTGCAGGGATTTAAAGACACACTGCAATGGCAGTTCTGCAATAAGTATCTGTCCAAGCAAATAAGCCTGGGGCTTGTTCTGATTACAGACTGTGAAGCACTAAGCTTATGGTGGCCATATGCTTTCAGACATATATTTGCTAGCATTTACAAACCTGGGCAATTATTTTAGTAAACTGCCTCAACTCTTTGGTTCATGTTTGAGGCATTTTAATTTTCTCAATGCAATCTCTACCTTTTTTCCTCTTCTGTTCACATCTGACAATATGCTTTTCAATTGCATACAGCTATCAGGGGTCTCTAGGCACACCTGAATCTATAGGACAAGTAGGAGTTCAGATTGGAGGACTGCTGGCTTTGAAGGCATTGTGTCTGGTACTCATATTTGGGAGTTTGCAGAGCTGAGGGGTGTCAGCACAGACTACCGGCTGACACAGCGTTCCTGCTAGGTGTCCCTGAGCATATTGTTACCCATCTCCTTTGCATTCTCCTCTGTGGCTGGGTTCGCTCATGTAACGCATCGTATCTGGAAATGGAAAACAAAAAGCAAAAGATGTCAAGCTTTACATAGAATTTAGCTACCATATTTTAAGCCAGTCACCCTAAGCTCCTTTTATAGCGATTATGGAGGTACCCCTCCAGAAGACAATTCACCTCATGTATCTGAAGTTTCTAACTTATAATTCTGGCTTTGACATTATGAAGTTTAGCATTAAAAAATGACAGCCAGAGATGCTTCCAGTCATGGTACCACTGTCTGGTTTTAATATAATAATATATTCTTATTATATATTATATTATTATATATAATAACATAATTATTTTAATATAATAGCCCAGGGTCCCCTTTCCCCAAACTTCTCCAATTTGAATAATATGTGAATCCTTCAGTTGAAGGATTCTCACCTCCAATTTTATGAATTTAAAGTAATCAAAAGTCAGAAAGAAAGAGGGTGACTTATACCTCGTATGTAAAAGCTGGAGTATTATGCAGCTGATAGCATCAGAAGATGCATGTGGATAAAGAGCGAATTACAACACAGCTGTTGCTCGAATTTTAGGCATGCAGCCCTAATCTAACACTTAGGATGGCTGAACTCTAGAAAGCACTGTCATCATTATCTTTCTACTTAATGATGATGTCTTAGACAAAATGTAGACCAAGACAATGCCAAAATGCAAAGTTCAGGTGTTCCAACCTCAGAGGTTAGATAGCAGCTCTGAATCTGATCCCAAAGTTCTCCTCTGCTACATTGCTACATGGTGATTCACAGCTCAATTCTGGTAGAGTTGCACTGAACACAGATGTTTTCTCCAGATAATTTTTTTCCCTGAGATGACTGGGTAGTGAATGGTCTACTTGGCTGGTAAGTGGTCTTGTGACTATGTAAACATATGCAAATCCAGATGAAAGCTCTTGAATTTAATATGTTAGGTTGCAGAATATTTGAAAGACTCTTCTTTTTATTGTTTCTTACTGGCTGAGACACACAAGCATTTAGCCTCCTGTCCATTTAAAATCCCAGCACACTAATGAAATTTTCTTCCACAGGTGCCAAAGTGCTCCAGTCCCAAGACAGAGGACCTATGTTGCAGTGCCGTAGTGCTATATAATACCTAATCTTTTTTGCGAACTAGCCTTATAATAATTTTTTTATTAAAATACAAAATTTAGGAATTCAGAAGTGATGGAACCCTCAAAACCTTATTAAATCTGAAAGCTAAATAATCTGGCCAACTTTTTTAGCCAGAAAGGTATGTATATGGTGATTCTTGATGAATGAGTTCTAAAACAGCATCTATCATTAAAGAAGCTCAAAGGAATTACAGTCAATTCAGTGTAGTGGGTCTGGCTGAGACGGTTTTCCACATAGCAACAGTGTTTTGTGTTGGGAACTAGAAGGGTGCTGATAACACACCCGTGTTGTGACTACTGCTGAACAGTGCTTGCAGAACACCAAGGCTCCTCCCAACATTCGTCCCCCCAGTGGGGTGGGGTGGGCAAGATCTTGGGAGGGCACACAACCAGGACAGCTGACCTGAACTGACCAAAGGGATATTCCATACCATATGATGTCAGCTCAGCTATAAAGCTAGGGAGAAGGAGGAGGGGGNATGCGGATTTGCTTGGCTTTTGCTTCTATTATTATTAAACTGGTTTTTGTTTCTCATCTTATTTTCCTCCCCTTTCTTTTTGCTCTTCTGAGGAGGGAGAGGGGAAGAAAAGGGGTGGGTGATAGAGCAGCTTGGTGGGCACCTGACGCTCAACCAAGGTTAACCCACCGCATTCAGTTAGCTCCATGTCTCACTATGTTGCAGCAAAAGCAGCTAAGCAACCTTTCACAAGTTTATTATACAGAAAAAGAAACCAGTTCTTAGCGAAGTGGCTTCTCAAGGTGTCAGGACAAATCAGCAGATGGGTCAGAGGATGACATGACCATGGGATTCTCTTCCCATTATTCAAGGGCAAAATTTCTTCTGATTTCAGTGAAGACAGAACTTCATCCTGAAAATCATTACTCTCAAATATCAAAAGACATACATTTTCTGTAAGTATTAGTATATTATTTGATTTTAAAATCCCACATTTTGCAGTCTGTACTTTCAGATATAGAATCATAACCAATGAGTTTGACTCAATATAAACAGCCAAAGAAACAGTTTTTCTTGTACATATGTTTATTATATTGGTCAGCAAGTTCTGTCATTAATGCTGGAAAGAGATAAGCTTAGGATTTCATCTTCACATAAAGGCAGCATTGTACTCTTCCAATAGCATGGCAGGAAGCTAATCAGAAGTTAGTAATGTATTTCATTTGTGCTTGCCCTGCTGCAAAAATTAAAAAGTATAATGTAAAATTGCACATTATTCCACTGAGGAAAGCAAAGATCAAAGTTCACTCTCTTTCTTTTCTTTTCCTGAGTATCCAGAGAAAGACAGTGGAGCTCAAAAATATAGTTATTAATTCTTCAGCATAAAGCAACAAGTCCTAAACAATTAGGAGACAGGAAAACACAGTATGGTGTAAGAAAGTCAGTATCACTACAAAGACTGGGGAGAAATATTCCACTAATAAGTAATCCCCTTTTCAGACGAGAATAATCCTTATAACACTAAGAAGACTGTTAGTAGTTTTACCTATAGCTGCATTGAGAATGCATTTTATGGCAAAAAAAACACTAAGGAGGCAATGTAACAAACCATAGAGCATTTTGAACAGAAGTAATATATTAGCCTTTCTCCAGATTTCCTGTCCTTTTTTTTTTTTTTTTCAAATACCAGATATTTTCATTTTAGAGCATGTTATATTTGCTTACAAATCATTTGAACATCTGGTTCAACCAACACCCAGAAGGAAATAAATGTGGAAGTTTTCCTGTGGCTCCTACCCATTGTTTTAAGCATTTTTATTCCAGTGGCTTATTACACAGTTTCTTAGCACTTCTAGTGTCAACAGAGCACATTAACAGGTCAAATGTCTTTTTCACATTTATGGAATTATGAGGACTGTAGAATTAATCTATAGGAAATTCACCTATAAAATTTTAACTGGAAGTTCTCTGTTTCATGCCATGGTGTGACATAAATGCCTAATTTCAATCTGCTACCTGTAGTTATCCACTTTATGAGAACACTACACTGTAAATGTAGGTATATTTTTTGCCCCACTTTGCATGCAATCTACAAACACAGGCACTAGTGTACTTTGAAACTAATCCTTCAATTAATCTCACATTTCACAAAGTTATCATAATAATAAAACAACACTCATATACCATATCAGTTTATAGTCCAATCATGTACAGAATTTTAGAGAGACTAATAAATATAACATTGACTTAAACTGCGCCAACACTGTTGTAACATGTGCTGAAGTGGTAGTTAACAGGTTTGGATTTCCTGGGTTAATGAAGAGCTTGAGATGTTGTAGTCTTTCTGGTAGTAGTGTGCAGAAGAGTAAAAGTGTTTGGTAGTGTACTACATGTCTGAATAATTAATTCTGCTAGAAATGGTGCAATATCCAATGAAATAAAATGTGATTTAGTCTGTTTCCAGCAATTTCTTAAGACACAGGTAAAGTAAAGACTGAAGAAATACAAGGAGGGGGCTGAGATATCATAGAAAAGAAGGCAGGGAATTTATTTACAAATGAAATGGCAAAGATAACAAGGAGGAAACTCAAGGTTTTCAAGAACAAAGGGAGGACCATAGACCACTGTATTATCTACAACCAACCATATGACATTAATTGAATGAGGTGTGTCAGATACAGACAAACATCTCACACATATCTCCACAAATATTATACTAAGAATTCTTTGTGACTGTGGCACAGGACCTGACCTGCCATGCATGGATTATGGTGGGAATTATTAAAGAACTGGTACTCACTGTCATCAAAGAACTAATACAGATGTCCTATCATTAGGCCTAATAGGCTTCAGATCAATTTTCTAATTTATGCCTGTTTTAGCATTATTTTGCCAGGAACTACCAACTCTAAAGGAGGGAAATCTTTTTTATTTTTGCTTTTATACCAGCAGTGGGATAGTTAGAATCAACATCAAATGCATCGCCAATAAACCACCAGCCTCTGGGTGATCCTTAACTATCCAGACTGATAGATATATCTCTGTAATTTAGTATTTTCATGATGAAGTGATACTCCCTGAAGCACTCCAAGTGGTAACTTTAACATTTTAAGTTACAAAATGCTTTATCTTAAATCTCCTTTTTAGAATAAAACCTAGCCTAAGAGATAAGGGGTAGCTAACACTGGGTTGTGAAAATAACTGGCTGCACATTATTGTCAAAAGGCTGAGGTTCTTACGAGTTCCTAGCTGTTAGCACCTCTTTCCAATATGATTTTTTAAAAATTTTTTGTGAGGCTGCTGTTAACTGGAGATAAAATTATTTTGCTTGTTGGACACTGGTTTCATGCACAAACTTCTAAATAGCTGTTTTCATCTTGTTGTGATACAACATGATGTAATTAATATTGGTGCACTGCATAAAATGACTGGATTAGAAAATTATAACCAGCTAAGGTTTTGACAGAAACAGTAAAACAGGATCTTTTCAGGCTCTTCTGCAACTTGCGGATTCTCCAGTAATATTACTGACCTGTCTGCATTTTAATCAGAAGTAAAAAAAAGATATGACAATGAAATGACTTAGGTTTTGCAGAAATATTAATAAAGGCCAACCTAGAACATTATTTTGCATTTGGCATCTAGAAATTTCTTTTTATACCTACAAAAATATTGTTTTCATAAAAGTAAGAACATTTCTAGCTGTAAAATTTAATAGATGGATACTATGCAAGATGTAAAACCCATTAGGGAATAAGTCTGGATTTTAGTAAACACTACCAAATTATATTATTGTATCTTTAAGACAGCCAAAAGGGACTATCTAAGGCTTGATATTAAGACCGTTTAGAAAGACATGCATTTAAAAAAAAAAACAACAAAACAACCCAAAACCACCTAAACAACAAAAACATATATGTGGAGTGACAAGAGACAGGTAAAATTATTCTGAAATACCTGTATAAATTGTGGGTTTTGATTTGTAAGGCAATATACTCTAAGTGATGAAGTGATGTATCTTCCTTCAGCTCTCTGGTAATTCAGCCACTGGTGTTTGACACTGACCTTAAACTGACTTGTTTCTGGCAAGGTAAGAAATTCTTTTGGAGTCACATGCAACTTATTCCTGCTGTCCTTTAAATCATTGGTAATTTTCTACTTAACATCAGCATTGTTGCTATGGGAATGTCATGTTTCTCCTCATTGCACTGTTCCCCCACAACCACTGGTTTACATATATCCCTCAGCAAGGCATTTGTACTTTTTTGCATACACAGTTGTGACAACATGCATACAGTATAGAAAGGCAGAAATTACATGCTGGATGTCAAAATGCCAAGTCTGTTCCAGTAAGGCAATCAGAACTGAAAAAGATGCACTGAAAAAGATTTACCCTATTCTCAAGCCAAAACCCCTCCTTTGGAGTCATCTAGAAATGAAAAAAAACAGTAATCTGAAAGCAAATCTTCCAAAGCAGTGGAAAAGGGAGGACCGTCACAGAACCTCGTAACAAAGCTGATTTCTTGTCATCTTCCAGAGATTATGGTTTTTTAACTCTATTTTTTTTTGTTCATTTTTTATCCTCTTAGTCTGCATAGTAAATGGAGTATCTGTAGATTACTAATCAGTCCAAATATATTTTCAGCAAATTAAGTTTATATCTTATTGATACAACATTCAGAGAACTTTACAAGTGTTATTGATTAACCTTCCAAATACAACCTGAGGTGTATGAACTTTCCCATCAATTTTAAAGCTGAGAAAATCAAGCCAATAGTTAAATGGCTCACCCTGGGTCTGGCAGGAGGTCAGTGTTAGGAACAGAAGATGGGAAATACAATTCCAGTTCTGAGATCATAATGGTCTGCAAATTATTGTTGTGCAATTTTATTTCATGTGTTCAGTTAATTGTACTATCCATAAAGGGATTTGGAGACAAGCGATAAAATACATTTGAGTTCAAAGACTCTAGACACTCACTAATGTAAAATGTTTTATAGCAGGCAAATCAAACTTAAAAGCTGCCACTTATAGTCACACTCATTTAGGTTTTAAGGATCCTCCTTCCCTATTGAGGATGCTTAGAGGGTAGTTGTTTCCATTATTTTCCCATACAGCTATAATAATGTCACTGCTTTCTATGGCTGTCTCACCCCCAGAGGCCTTCATAACCACCTCTAAATGATCTGGATGCAGTTTCTCACACATTAATATTAATACTTAACTGTGAACATCAAACTCCTTAATTGCTTTCATAGTGAATACTTGATGTGTCTGAGTAAACATTCCTTACTTAAAGCTGTAGCTACATTAGTAATGATAATTATGGTACATTCCACAAATAAAACCCTGATTTTAATATCCTTAAAGAACGTAGGATATGAGTAATTACTTTATAGACATGGGAAGGAGGGAGAAACATACGGAGAAGATATGAATACACAGAGGAACTGAGGAATGGTTGGTTTGTAAAATGCCAGTTCTTTTTAGAGGTCAAAGTACACATCTATTTTACATTTACCTTTTCCTTTTACCTTTCTTTGGCTTAAAATCTCTCTAGCATGACTTCTGGGCACTAGCCAGAATTTTCTCTATGTGAAGTGCAAGCCTAACTGAAATGCATTTCTTTATCATTTTCCATTAGAGTTGCTCTATTTCTTTTATGGCTTTCCAAACCCTGCACTGAAAACTACACAGGCTTGCAAAAGTCATTGCTCCTTTAGCAAACGCTTCCCTTTTAAGTCACCTCCATCAGCTTTTTCAGATGTGAATTCATGTACAGCAACCAGGAGACCTCTAACTCTGCTATACCCAGTGTATGAATTGTTGGTCATACAATGGGGAGGGCAGAAGTGCCACATCTGCTTCATCCCCACCGTGGCTGCCTTCCACCCCACTGCTTTCCTATTCCTGAAAGTAATTTGTGTGGATTTTCTATGCCCACTCAGTCTAACTGGCCTTATTTTCAATAAATTCCAAATCCAAGGAGAAAATCAGGCATCTAAATCACAGTACAGATTTTTTATCTTCAAAGAATGTCTGAGAAGCATTTTAAAAATCAATCTCCTTCTGTGCACTTAGTACAGTAATTCAGTGGTCAGAGGTCTCACACAGTCTCAGGAATATCCAATTTGAAATCTTGCCTTTGTCATCTCCTCACAACCATAACTATTGTGTAAAAAAGTGGTGTGGAGATACTACCTAATTTTCCCTTGAATATTCTATTCATAAAGGTAATTAATCACTGTCAGCCTAGAGGATGAAATACATGAATAATACAACTCTTTATCCTGGTATTTAGGGTACTTATCTTCCTATTTTGTAGCTAATTTTAAAGTAACTGAAGTTTAAGAGGTTTTCAGCTGAAACTCAGAGGTTTAGGCATATCCATTTTTTATTTAGGTGCCTAAATCTATTCCCTTCTTCCATTAGTCTTCACTTCTGATTTACGTCTTCTTCAATGATACTTCACATTCATATTTCTGCCGCCATTATATATATTCCTTTCATCTCTGGGAAAGATTCCTTCCAGTACTTTACTTAAAGCTACTTTGAGATATTCCCAACATTCAGTAACTACTGACTTTGGCATCATTAGCAGAACTAAGTAGGTCAGCCACGAGAAGCTCTGGTCTCAAAATTATTATTATTATTAGATCAGCAACTTTTGAGTAAAATATCCTGAATCATGACATAATAAATGGTATTACAACTGTCTAAACTCCTTTCCCCTGAAAAGATTGTGTGGGACAGAAAAGATTGTGTAGAAATCTTTCTAAAAACAGCCCAGTTGTTAAAGCTACTCTTAGGCTGTGGAAGAACTGGCTTTAAATATCTGTATGGAAACAAGTACCCAGTGCCTTCTAGAGTATCTCAAATTCAACCTCAAACATTGTTTTTCAGATAAAATGAGGCTTTTCCTTTATAGATATGTAAGGCTAAATGAGTTCCGTGGAATTATTATTCTAAATATATTCTGTGGGAATAAATAATAGTCACAAATATAGGTAAGGTGTGTATTCTCCAAAGTGGCAAGAGTGTTAAGTGACATTCTCCTTTCTAAAGATTTTATAGTCTGACAAACATCTGCAAAGCAAACATCTGCAGAACAAGACAAAGGATGACTGATTAGGTGAAGTTAACTCTGTGGTTTGTTAATTATTGGCTTTCCCTGCAAAGTTTCGCTGGAGGAATCAATGGGTATGGAGATCACTCAGAAATTTCTTACTGCCTTTTAGGAACCACACCTAAAAAAAGTGGCAGGAGAGAGTTTTAGCTTTTTAATGAAGCCAAATAGCTTCTGATTTTTGAAATTGGATGTGTCCCAGGAAAGAGACAGCTATTAAATATAAAGTAGTTCCCTTTTAGTCATCTCTCTACTTCATGTGATGCTAACTTCGTACTTATAAAATGTATCTCTTCTCCATATGCTTTTGTACTAACCTTTTCTCCATATGCTTTTCTACTAACCTAGATATTCTTCCATTTCTGTAGCAAACACACTGAATATATTCTCTGCCTGTAGGGATGAAAAATAAATGTTGCCTTATATATCAAGGTGCTTTTATAATTTCTCTCAGGCCATATTATGGAGAACTACAAAACTTCTGATGAGATTCAAGTTAGCTAGAGCTTTGAGTTGGATTTGCCTCAACCTTTTGCTTAAGTTCATTATCATAGGAAATCCCAAGTCCTTTAAAACACACTGTCTGCCCAAATTTTATTCCAGTAAAAAAGTTAGAATATTTAACATTTTATAGAGAAAAAACTCAAAGTGACCAAGGGAGCAAGAACAGAAATAGAAAGAAGTTATGAGGAAATCACTCCTTCCAATAGCTTTCTTGCAAATAAGTAATTTCTTCCAGGTAATTTTTTGACACAGAAGGTAGAGAGACAACTATATGTGAGGGAATTGCCATTTCCAGCAAGGGGAATTGGTTGACAATGTTAACGAGAAGATAATTTGTAAAAAAATATCATAAAAAGAAGAGACTTCATGACTTTAAGAATGGGAAGAAAATAAAGACAAAAGAACAAAAATATATTTTAGAAAGGCAGGTTTAAAAAAGAATCTTCAAAGTCAGTCAAAATGAAAAGAAAGAGAAAGCAGAAGTTTGACATAAAGGACAGAAGTGCTAACTGCTCTATTGCAGAAGACAAAAAGTACAGAAAAAGGTTAAAATTCAAAAAGAAGAAAATATTACGTAGGAAAAATAAGCATGGAGATGAGTGATAGCCTACAAAGACTTTCAAGAACATCTTGCAAATCAATCAAAGTTACTTCTGCAAGCTGGTGGCTAGTCTTGTGAGCTTGGGAAAGAAAGAGTGTACATCGTTTGTCTTGACTGCTGTACAATTTCTCGACAGTGTCTCAGAAGTCCTTCTTATAAGCAACTTGACCAAAAAAAATGTAGCTGAGATGAAACACTCACATATTTTTAAAGGATGATTGAAAAAACATTATTAGAATGTAGTTACTAGTGACTGGCTATGAAAATGGAAAGACTTGTTGAATACAGTTCTTGGGGGATCTGTCCTAGGCCCTGTATATGGAACTTTTCAATATTTTAATAAAATTGATCAAATAGATAAGGTTAAATCCTCATGTCAAGCTTAGAAGTATGTTTGAAGACAAAATTAGGGTTTAGATTTATCTTGACAAATTGAAGCCATACTGAGATAGAAATAGGGTGTTATTCAGGTAGACAAGTACAAGATACAGCTTATGGGCACAAACACAGAACACAAAACTGGTGGTTAGGCTGCAATATTACAAGGTGTGGGAGTCACTGGCGTCCTGAGGTGAGAATGAGTCAACAAGGTCATACAGTTGTAAGAAAGATGACATATCTGCATGCATGAAGACTAAAGCCTGAAGAATAGATTAAATAATCCCTCTACTCAGCACTCATTATGCCTTTGTTGGAATACTTAATACAATTTTTGAGCATCAAATTTCAAGAAAGATGTCATCTAATTGAAGTCTAGGGGAGAATTGAGAGACCATCATAACCCAACAATAATTTTTTTCAATGTGAATAATTTACCTGGAAATTTTCCATATTACTTTTGCCAAATGTTGACATTTTTATTATTTTCACCAATTTTTTTCATGCACAAAAATATTTTTGTATGATTATGTAATAGCTCTTCCCACTATTGCACAAGACAGTACTAGAGTACAGGTGAGGCAGAACTTTGCAGAAAGGGAATCTTACTTATACAGTCCTGTGTCATTTACTGCAGAAGCTGGAAATCTGTAGTTCTCGGGGAAAGGAAAGTAATAGTATGAAAAAGGAAGAAAACTGTTGCTTTGGGGAATTGAATTCTGGCTAAGTAATGGAAAAATCACTTTACTCAAACATTTCATAAGCGATCATTAATAGTATGTTCTACATTTCCTGTGTTTTAATTAAAGGCTGTGACTTTGGTTTGAATGTTTTCAGCTGCAATTGAAATTATAGGATCTGTGCTATATTTAAATACAGAGTGTTATACAATGCAACATATGCTGACATAAATCAGATCTAGATATTCAAAACTGGCATCCAAAAATGGTGGATGCTTCTGCCTGGCATGACTCTGTGTCCAGATTCCCAATACGTCAAATAAGAACATCAATTCTACATATTATGAAACTGTTGGGAAAAAAAAAAATCAGTTTGTGAAGCACTTGCATTTTATAGTAAGGACTGCTACAGAAAACCTCTGGGGAATGTTATCGCTTCTGTTTTCAGAGCAGTAAAGATAACATGGGACCACATCAATATCTGTTCATTAGCTGTACGATAAATAAGGCTGAGCCCTGGAGGAAGGTTATGCTCTAATGTGTACACAGAGGTCCAAAAGTGCAAGCAACCTTCACAATAACATTTCATGACATTGTATTGCACAGTCAAACTCTCTAAAGCTTTTAACATGGTCTTCTATATTTAATAAATATCTATAAAATAGATCATCAGTCTGGAAAGCTGCCTGATAGAAAATGACCTAGGGGTGCTGGTGGACAGCCGTCTGAACATGAGCCAGCAGTGTGCCCAGGTGGCCAAGAAGGTGTTGTACTTGTTCAGCCATCATCATTTTAGGCTGCCCTCAGTTGTTTGATCATGCAGGCCAACACTGAACTGAGTAACATCCCCTCAGAATGTTTCTTTCAAACAACCCTGCCATAAGTTCCTGTGGGACCAGCTCCTCCCCTGCCCACTGTGGTGCCAACATCACCTGCTGGACACAACAAACAGAGACAGCTCCCTCAGTGGCCCTTCACATGGAAAGACACCACTGAGAGAGCTCAGCAAGATGTGACCAGCCACAACACAAACCACACCCAACAGGAAGTTCCTCTGACTAATTGGCTCCTGGTTGATATATCCCTGGACTCACCTACCACCCCAACCATGACCACCTGGTTGAGGGCAGAGCCACAGAGTGTGGCCAGGTCCTGCCTCTGGAACCTGAAGCCAATAGGAGAAACAAAACATTCTGCTAGGTTGTGACTCATTCACAAGTCAGCTCCAACTC
>VZZY01023086.1:0-10239 GCA_013400335.1 Eurystomus gularis
ATATATATATATACACACAAATACCTGTATATGTGTTTGTAATCAAGTGTACCTGTATATGTGTGTGTATTGTGTAATCAAGTGTGGTCTTCCTCAGATCATGATAGTGGATGCAAAGTCACCAAAAGGGAGAACAGAACCTGGATCAGACATTCCTCTCTGCAAATAAGAATTCTTTCCCACACCCACTTGCCTGCTCCCCCTTCCCCCAAAAAAGCCTTTACCAGAAGTGATATGTTCCCCAGACTTCTAATTTCTAGGAATCAGCATTTTCCCACTAAAAATAAATTTCAGTTTAAAAATTCTCAGCCATACATTTGTACTTACATCTAGAAAAATGTACATACACAATATACCTCTCAATTTCTACTGGTAAAGCATTGAGATGAAAGCTATGAAATACTGTTACAGAAATGGTAAACGTACTCATGCATTTCAGCAAACAAAAGATGAAACTTGGCTTTTATACTATAATAACAGAATTGAATTTGACTTGTGCTGTATAATTTCACAACATGTTAAAATATAGCTAACAATTATAAACAGTGAGACTGATTATTTAGTAAAAATAGTAGTTGTGCAGGTTTCCCTTCTCTTGCTCCTTCATGGAAAAAAGCACTAACAGCATCACAGTGCTTGTCAGCCCTATCTGCTTGCTCTCCACACAACTTTGATTCTTCCTGGTGTTTTTTAATCTGATCCCTATTCTGGAATCACCCTCCCTTGACTGTGAGACATTTCACAGTCACATTTCACACTGCATGTGTGATGAGGATGATTCATAGTTTGTTACTCCCACAATCTGCTCCTACCCAAACTAAGTCAGTCCCTATATCTGTTTCCTATTCTCAGCAGGGCAAGATATTCAGGACACATTTCCTGTAAGCACTCATTGTGAAGGAAGTGCTCTTCCTTTCTGCACAAGTACAAGTATAAAGCATGTTTCAGCTCCCAAAACTTAAAACAAAGACTGGAAATTAGTCATCATGCAAATAAACTCTAGCTGCGTTGTTTTTCAAGTCCTATGTCACTAGAATAATTGAATCTTTTCAATTCCCAGAAATGTGGTAATAATTAGGCTGGAAGTAGAAGAGAAATGAACAAAGTGAAAAAAAAAAAAGTCAAAACAAAGACGAAGTAGCTGTGACTAACAAAACTGAACAAAAAGAGGACTAATGGACACATTTTCTCTTAATACCTAATGAAACTGGCAGTAGTGGTAGAATGAAGATATCATTGTTAATTCTGCATTCCTAAAATGTGATGACAAACTCATGAAACAACAGTTCTGGATTAAGTTCAAAATGCCACCAGAAAACTTGAATATGTGGTAAGGCCAGGATAATATCAGTATATTATGCTAAAACTCCAAATCATCATATGATGAAAAAGACTCCTTGCTTGACACACACACACAAAGAACCCCAAACTACATGGAAAGAGCAAAGTGCTGTATTGTGTTATCTTTTAATGTTTAAAACCAACAATGGTATCATTGTTGCAGGTATACTGTGTTATAAACACAGCACACAATCAAGAGAGTATGCATAGATTTGGAAGGCATGCTGTGGGGGGATGAGGTGGAACTACTGGTTTTATGCTCCAGGCACAGATATGCAAAGCAGAGTGAGACTATTTATTCTACTATTTCTGTGATGAGAGGAAGGGTTTAAATTTACACTGTTTGGATACTGTGATCTGTATTGCTGTGTATTTGAGTTGCCTGCTTCTCACAAAATTAAACTGCGCAAGCATCTGTACACTTACCAATCCTGCTTTAAAAAAATACCATTAAGTAAGCAGGTAGAAAGGCCAAAAAAATCCCAAGGACTTTATGATCTGTGAACAGTGAAGCTCAGTTCATACAGGGAAGAAATATGCCCAATCCTCATGGACAAGAATGTATCTTTCCAGATAAATGGACAGTCAAAATCATGAGCCTAAAGTCTATTAATAAATGTTGTTTCTAACAGCATCTTTTAGAGGAGGTGCTTCCCATGTTACTGCTTAAGTTTCACGTGCTGGATTGTCATCAGGGCAAGTCTTTTTTTGGCAAGGGGCAGTTCCTGCATCCAGAATAAAGAACACCACGGTAGTGTAAAATGCTATTTGTTTAAGAAATGATCAGCAGCTGAAAGTGCCACACAGCAGTAGCCAAAGCAGCAGAATAAAGACTTGATAGAAGAAACTCAGTAGCTTTTTTTCTCTTCCTTCCTGCTTTTTTCTTCCTGGCCATATTTCAGAAATCTAAACTTGAAGGTTAAACACAAGAAAATTCACTGGCATGTCTAGATTATAGCTGTCAACTGTGCATAGAGTACCAGGCTGAAAAGCACACCATAGGATATGCAATGCTCAGCTTATCTACTTTCTCCCTATTTCAGTTTTGATTTTCCAATGGCACAAATGTGACAGGGCAGCAGATAAGGCGTTTACCCGCACTGCACACAAATTAGTCTTGAGGCCTATCATGGAATATCTGCAACCACTCTAGCAGTGACTCACTGAGTTTTAAAAGTTAAAATGTTTCTAATATAAAAACAACAACAAACTGTATATGTCACTACCAAAGGGATACATTGTGCTCCCCAGACTGTTTTTAATACATCAATGATCTTTTCTCAAAGAGAACATGTGGAGCACCAGCCTCAATGAACAAAGTTAGACGCTAAAACTGAGTAGGAAATGGTTTTACCAGTCTACACGAATGGGAACATTTCAACATTATTCCATTCAGCATCAGAACAGGACCAACATTAATAGGGGTGAGCAGAAGTTCCAGAAGGCCAAAGAAAGGACAGTTGAAGTTATTTCCTACAACTCTGAAAATCAGTTCTGCCTCGAAAATTGATTTCCCAGTCCTAGGATGATAGATAAAATACAGTGGTTGGTTACCATAGTTTCTATTTTCTCTTTGTTTTTTAAAAAATGTATAAAAATAAAATCCATTCATTGTTGCCCTGAAAAACTTTACAGACATGAGTGTCAATAATAGAGGCATTTTCCTTAGTAAAAAAATAATAATAAAAAAATAATTAGAGAACCTGTAAAGCATATTGAGATCCCCTACAGAAATCACACCCAGCTCCATGCCTGCTGGCCATGTGGGAGATGTATATTCACAACAGCTGTACTCACAATACCACAAAAATATGAAGAAAACCTACCTGATTACAAGTTAGTCTATATAATAACTCAGTCTGTTTTCAATAAAAAATATTTTCAAGTATATTTTTTTTCCTTCTGGTAGTTACTGTTCCTTATAGCTTTTATTCATGGATAAATGAGGACTTCAAAAAATCAGCTCCATAAAACTCTCACTAACATAAAGGAAACTCTCATTTTTAATTTCCTCTGAGGCAGCCAGAATATGATATGTTACCTAAACTCATCTGCGTATTTCATTTTAAAACAGCTATTAGAAATGCATTTAACTCCTACGAAATTAAGCATTCATGCCTAGTTGTACAGGGTAGTGTTTGCTTATAGGTGAAATGTAACCATATAAAGGTCAGTCTCTTGGGTTAGACTCTAAAACATTATTCCCTTTCAAATATTCAGTTTATGATACACCTGCCTCTATTCATTTCAGTAGTACTATTGTCAAGTAAAGTATTACTCAGCTTGATTTAAGGTACAAAACTAAATCTATTGGATAAAAAGGCAATGGGAGGAAATAAACATTATAAGAAATGTTTTGAACTTTCTGTTGAAATGGTTAATGGTTCTGCAGAAGCAGAACGAATGCTGAAACCTTGCAATGGACAGAGTTCTTTGGAAGTTCATTATGATCCAGCAAAAAGATTTTCTATTTAGAAAATGTTATTAAGCCTGTGTTAACAGGCTTATAGAAACATATACTTTAGTAAGAACATGTAATACTATATGCATCTGTCTGTATAACAACAGTTAGTTTATATTTAGTGTGTTAAAATGGTTTTGAAGTATTTTTTCTCATGTATTAAATTAGGAAATAAAACTAAAATGAATCATAAGAAATAACTATAACTATAAGCTATTATTTTGGAACATTTTTTTCCTTAATTATTTCAGATGCCAATTACTTACCATATTTCCTTGTATATTTTCATTTGAGCTATATCCTCTCTCCAAAATGCTAGTCTAAAAGTTATTTTACAAATTATAAAAATCTTTAAGGATATTTCGCTTTACTGAAAGTATTTCCCTCCTCAAAGATTAAATTACTCTGATATTTGGTGTATTTCTTTCTTCTTAAAATTATTGCTAACACTCATAAACATTTAAAAAGAAAAAGAACTCATGGATGGAATAGGAAGCAAGCAAGCAAGAGGAACAGTGACTTAATAACCACAACTGAGACACTCATAGGACATTGGTTCAAAGAAGAAACTTGAATCTGACCCAAAACCAGATTATAGTTATGATTTCTCAGTAGTGATACCAATAAAAATAAAGAAACTATGGGTAAATTAGCATTTCAACAGAGTATAAGTGAAGCAATGTTAATTGAGAACCTTATCTCCTATATGCCTTCTTATTCTAGAAGATGTGACCATTTTCTGGGATGAGAAAAATATGCTGACATTTCAACATATTGAAAAATTAGTTGTATTGTGGCCTCAATGGCTGGGATAAATAGGGTAGCCCTGATCACTGGACTGATACATTGAAGATATCCTGATGCTGGCATGTCCATGATGTCCTCTGACCATTTTGTGAATTTTATGTTATGCTTCCCTTGTCTTTTATGGAAAAACATTAAAAATAAAACTATAGCAGCAATGCTGAAGCAGAAGGTGCTTTTTTCTGTATGCAGAAAAGGGCTTTCACTACTCAAAAAATTGAAATCCAGCTAATTTTTCGAACACTGGGATTACTCAGCTGTGTATGTGTGATGGCATCACTGAAAAAACTCAATCTATTATCTTTCCCTTTATGCCAGAGACAATTGTCAATAATGAAAATTCAAGCTCAGCATGAAGTTTGTTTCTGAATGAAACATACTTTAAACTGTTGCAGGGGCCTTTTAAGATACAGAATTCAGTTCCATGTTTCATGGAAAAAATTGACAGTAAAAGCCTATATAAATACATTCTAGTCGATACCAGGCTCAGCCACAAACACCCACCATTAACCACAAGGTCTCTCAGGCTCATTAGCTCTAAGACTTATTTGAAATATGCTTTGAGAAAGCTTTGCTAAAAAGCAAGCAGACATTTCTTTACAGGTGTATTTTAAGGAAAAGATTACTTGAACTGAAGTTATTCCATTGTACAACATGTATTAAGCCTGGATATTTTACTATACTAGGTAAGAATAAGATGACTCCAAAGTGTTTAAAATGGATTTATGTGTTGTGTGTGTATATGTATATATGTAAACAGTTATTAACTGCAATGATGTATGATATGCTTAAAGTTTATAAGTGGTATTAAAAACATAGAAGTCTGCTAATGGATAAATGTTATTAAAAATTATTTCATACTCCTTTTTAATTTCTGAATTTTCAAATATTATCAGGTTTTTAATTACAAAACTATAAAATGTATTGAAATGTAAAGTCAGGTTATTTATGATCCTACTTTATGACAATTTATTTAAAATAGAAAGCAACTAGCTTCCCCCACAAGCTACTTCAGCTTTATTGTAAACTAGTTCAATTCAGAGTTGTTGACAAACCTATTACATGAACTCATATAATCACTAAATGCAAATATATGTTATTTTTGTGAAAACAAGCATTTTGTTAGCATAGAATGAATACAAAGTCAATCACCATCCCACCCCCCTAAAAAAACCCTCATGTTGATACTGAAGTTACACAGGTAAGTAGTCCAGCATAAGGAACTGTAAAAGTTAAGGCTCACATGCAGTCTTATCTGTTGCAGATTCGGCTATAACTGGAAAAAATAAAAGATGTCTGTTTACAAATAGAAACTTCTAGCATCAAAGTGAAATATAAGTTGAGAACAGATTCTCTCATTTGAAAGGAGAAGAAGTTGAGATCAGGGGGTGCCTATTAATAATGAGAAACATAAGCTGTTTATCTCCTCTGGTGCAAGACTCTTTTGTTGTTGGAGGAACATAGTAAGACCAGTATCGGGGCATATTCATACGGTTTTCTGACCAGAGAGATAGACTACATCAGTGTCTATTAAAAAGATAGCCCCTTAAATAATTTTGCTATACCACAAAACCTAGAAGAGTGCTGTAGGTTTGGATATGTATGGTGTACTTTACAGAGTCCTGTCCTGCTGCTTCTCTCAGTGCTATCAAGGAATTATAATGCTCTTAGAGAAATCCAGGTTGCTGAAGATCTTAGCTGACGCCATGACATCACTGCAGGCTGGTGCAGTGGATCAGAAAATTGGATCAGAAACTTTGCATTTGATTTACATTACTCAGTATTGTGGCAATTTTGTGCCAGTTTATGGCAAGCTACAAAGGGAAATAATGATTTCACACTGCCATACTCACTGCCTTGTGAAATACTTCAGCATGTCCAGATAGGAGGTGAACTCTTCAAACATCAGGTGGCCCTCTTTTTGCTTCTTTTGGCTACTTCCTCATCCCATAGAACTTCAAGTCCTTTTTTGGCCAACAGTAGTAGTGAGACAGAAATGACATCATCTGTCTCTAATTTGCACTGAACTAGACTCTTGTTCCAGTCTTGTATTCTGGTACCTGAGAAATCAATAATAAGACCACACAATGCAAATAATAAAAAATTGAATAGAATCTGCCCACCTCCCCCCCCTTCCCCCTCCCCCAAAAAAAAGCCAAAACAAAACCCCAACATGGTTAAAGTTCTTGGCTATAGCTGCTGAATGGAAAATTGACTTTTACTTTTCTCCATAGCAGTATATTGGGTTTTTTTAAGCAGAAGTAGGAAAAACACAGGAATAACAAACTTCATTTTAGCTAAAGCCAACTCAAAATAAAGTGGTTTGAAAATTTGACAGTGTTTCTTGAGATTTGTTTCTGATCACCCTCTTCATGCAACATATGTGTTTAAACCATGGATTTAAACACAAAGATATTAAAACCATGATAAGCATTATAATGCCCATATGCTTTTTCTGTTCGAAGATCTGGACAATACTTCCATAACTTAAAAGGATCATGGGAACATGGAAGATGGGAGGGTGCTTTAATTCTGTGATAACATGATCCAGCAAGAATCTAAAAACTCTAGCTGATGGATATCACTCATTTAAATTTTATCTGTATCAGACTGTGATTACTTTTATTTTACCCCTTCTTATGTTTCAATGTTTCAGGTTATTCAAGTGCATTCCAGTTTTGAATTTCCTAGCCTTCAGGTTATGAATTATTTTACTGTTTGTTTGGGTTTTTTTAAAGCAAAACATTTATGTAACAAAGCAAGCTTCTAATATGACAAGATACTATGCATCAGTGTATTGGTTTAGTAAGAGGGTGGCCGAGCCACGTGGCTCCCCGCCCCCTCCCTCTGTCGCGGGTCGTGGACAAAGAAAAAAGGTTTAAAAGTGCCTTTTTGAGTTGAGATAAGGAAGGTTTAATATATACATATTTATATAAGAAAACAACATATAAAAACAAAGAAACCCAGCAGTAACAGTGATAAAGGAACAATACAAAAAGATTGATAACAGAGAATAGTGAGGGAGCGAGCTCACCCAGATACAGCGAAAGGCGAATTGCCGAATTACCCCCCGAACCGCCCCCCACCGGAACTGGCCCCGGGGCATGACGTCAGCATGGTGTAGAATTACCTGCTTCACTAAAATTAACCCCGTCCTGGCCAAACCAGGACAATCAGTAACCACTGGCAGTATAGAAGTGCAAGATTTTTCTACCATTGTAAAAAAAACACCCACAATAAGGAACCTAGCTTTGATTTTAGTGCTGGATAAATGAGAAGGGAAAAAAACAAGAGCTTGTTCACACAAATGTTGCACAGGTTTTAGTTAACACAAAGGAGTAATTACTAATTTTTGCATTATTGAAGAAAAAATATATGATTCTAGATAGACCTGAAAGAAAGCAATCCACTAAATATAGTGGCAGGTACATGATATTTACTCTTACGAGGGTTTAGTGTAGGTATTAACTGAAGGGTTATGTGAAATAAGATTTATGAAATAAGCTTTATGTATCTAGTTACAGTGTTTCACTTGAAAGTTAGTGGCCTTCTCAAAATCTGATACAGAAACTTGGTATCAGTCAATGGCTAGCTAGATGTGGAATACCAAAAAGTATGATCACACAGAATTTTTCACCATTGCTACCAATTACTGAGTAGATGTGGCACTTCAGGATATGGTCTAGGAGTTAGGGAGATGTTGGACAAAGGTTGGACTAGATCATCCTAGAGGTCTTTTCCAACCTAAATGATTCTATGGTTCTATGAAAGAAAGAAAATGAGAGCCCATGAGGATCTGACTCTTAAAGAAAATATGGCAGCCTTAGGCCATTACAGTTTTTAGCAAATGTGCATGGGTAAAAGTCAACTGAAAATACAGAAGTATAACTTTATTTACTTTATTAAAAGAATGAATAAATTCATAATTAATCATTAATCAATAACATTTATAGAAGCTGTTAATATTTGTTTCCTTACAAGTAACTATTTAATGAAATTGGCAGGCTGCGTAAAGACTGTGTTGGCAGGAAATCATTAGTTGCTGTATCATGAATATTTTATCCATATTATTTAGTCTTATGTTATATGACTAACTCGGGTTTAATCCCACCTTTAATTCTATTCTTCACATGTGCCAACTTACTGTCACTAACAGCTCTGTATCTCTGTTAGTGTGAAAACACTAAAGGTGACTTTTTAGGTATCAATGTAAATCAGACAAATGGTGAAGAGAATTTCAAAGAGCTTTTTGTCAACACTGATCCACCTTCTTCTTCCCTTCCCCTCAACCCTTCCCTCTTCCTTTTCTTAAACAAGGACACATACTCTGCCACCCAAGGCCACTGTAATGGATCACAAAATATGCAGGATGCACAATTCACTTGCTGGTGGAAGAAGGCAAAGATGTGAGTCAGGGAGATTCCGTGATTAACTATAACCTAGTGAAAGATAAATACAAAACTTCTCCTTTCAAATTTCCCAAATGTCGTTTCTACCAAGTATCGTTTTCCACATAAAAAGCCAACATAGATGAAAATCCAGTTTCTGTCCTGTAAAGTAGTATGTTTGATAATTCCTGAACTAACTTGTCTTCCAGACACTAAGCAGAAAGAAAGATCTTTTGACTGGTCTTAAACAGAAGCAGAGTTTAGCTTTCCTTTCTGCCATAAATCAGAGAAAAAAAAAAAGTTTTAGTGGTTTTGTCAATCACTCAGCCAAGATTATGTTGTAAACACCTCATGAACATTTAGTCTCTTCACCTGCTTGCGCACATAGCCAAATATTCAAAAGGTTTTCAATGTTCAAAGCTTTGTTTTCTTTTTTTTTATTTGCAGAGGTATATTTACTGCCTTTGTTGAAATGCTTTGTGAGCCTCCTTTTTTTAAAATGCAATGATTAAATTTTAGCTATTAAGCTTAATTCTATTACACCATATGCATTTTTTATTGTTGTATAAGCATCTGAAAAGGAGTAAAGTTTATTTCTTCAAATCTGAATAAATCTTCAGTTGTCAGCAGAAAAGATTAATGTTTTAAAAGCTCCTATGTTCATCAATACAGACATGAAAGGCATCTTATGTGAAAGAAAAAGCGTAGATTTGCTGAAGTCTTTCAGAATCCAAAAATACAAAGTCTGCTCCTTAGAGCTAGGTAACTGCAGATGGACACAATGTTCATTTTATATAAAACCCCAAACAAATATTTGATAATAAAATATTATTTTCAGTTAATGCATTTCAGTTAATGAAGCCAGTTTAATTTAAAGCTTCCCATAATTAAAGTTCTACCTGCCTTATAATATCCATCCTAAATCACAGAATCACAGAATTGCCTAGATTGGAAAAGACCTTTAGGATCATTGAGTCCAATCATTAACCTAACATTGACTAGTCCTTGACTAAACCATATCCCTAAGCACTACATCTATATGTCTTCTAAATACCTGCAGGGATGGGGACTCCACCACTGCCCTGGGCAACCTGTTCCAGTGCCTGATAACCCTTTCAGTAAAGAAATTCTTCCTAATATCCAATCTAAACTTTCCTTGGGGCAACTTGTGGCCATTTCCTCTTGTCACATGTTACTTGATTTAGGGTCTGTTTACAGACCTATCCTCACCTCCCTACAACCTCC
>VZZY01023088.1:3761-14922 GCA_013400335.1 Eurystomus gularis
CTTCTTTACTGTGAGGGTTACAGAGCACTGGAACGGGCTCCCCAAGGAGGTTGTGGAGTCTCCTTCTCTGGAGACTTTCAAGACCCGTGTGGATGTGTTCCTGGGTAACTTGCCCTAGATTCTATGGTCCTGCTTGGCAGGGGGGTTGGATTTGATGATCTCCAGAGGTCCCTTCCGACCCCTAACATTCTATGATTCCATGATTCTATGAAAAGCCTTTCAACAGCACCACACAGAGTCAACCTGCAAATACAGAACCTTGTTAACAATGCTAAAAGCAATTTGATGATTCATAAGCTAAAAGAATATTATTCTTACCATCCCTGAGATGAGCTAGATCTACAGAGTTAAGTGACAACTAATAATAACATTCTATTTCTTTCTCAAAGAAAAGAGATGTGATAGATAAAATAAAAGGAGCAGATCTGATACTGCTTATGTAGGACTTTCTTAATTAGGTCCCGCACTGCATATCAGCTTAATTTAATATGGTGAAACTCAGTCAAGCTGTTTTAAGTCAAACAAAACCTTGAACCAGTTTATGTCCTTAAAATGGTGTACAATCTACTTTAAAAGTTTAATGAAATGCAAGGTAGTAATTCAGCTCTTAAAATGTGTCTATTGACATTGGCATTTTTCTTTTAAATAGGTCTTACAAATATAGAACCATCATTTATCTACTAATTTCACTGACTAAGCTAGCTTTACTTTTTTCCTGTTTATTTCTGATGGCCCTGCATAGCTAATTTGCTGATGGGAAAGCCAGCTGGAACCTCTTATGTCTTATGAATGGTAAGGCAAAACTCTAACCTCAGTTTAAACTGTGCAGGATCACTGATATCAACAAGAAAAGTGAGAGCATAATTTAAAGACAAATGTTCTGCAGTTGAAACAGAATAGATAATTTGACTTGCTTATGTATTTCTGTCACAACTGTTTTCCATGCAAAAGGAGCAATCCTACAATTTACTTTAAATTATGCCTGCACCCCCACCCCCCTAAAAACCAACCAACCAACCAACCAAAACCCCAGCAAATCAAAACAACTAAAAAAACAAACCCCAACCCAGAAGAAAAGTGAAGCTTTGGGAGAACACAAAGTAGTTTGAACAAAAACCTGTTGTCTACATCTGCAGATACTCAATATGATTCCTGCAGGTTTAAGTATGTACAATGAAATGCATTACAAAACCAGTTAGAACTCAGCAGGATTTTTTCTTGGTTTCTCTGCTGGAAAAATAGTTTACAAACTTCATAATATCAAGTGCAAATTCAAACAGCTTTGAGCTGAAAGTCAATGACAGTCAGCACATATGCAGCACCAGAAATGCTGAATTAGGAAACACTTTCACATGAGACCCACTTCTGAGCAGGAAATGCTGTCCTAGTAGCTAAAAAAGTACAGTTTGTATTCAAAATCATTAGCTTCTTCTGAGTCCTTAATAAAACTTGGGTCCACAGGACTCAAAGATAGAATTCAGAACACCCATGCATAAAAAGACTACACAGTATTTCTTCAGTCTTCACTTCTGCCCATTAAGATATCAGAACTTTCAGATTTGCTTTTGTCTTTCTAATATTTCCACTTACAAACCTCAGGTGTACCTTGTATATTGCACACATGTCAATACCTGGTGAAGGCTGTGAAGTTTATGCCCATTAAATAATAAATTGTGCTGTCTCTCTCTGTCCTCCTTTTTTGGTCTCCTCTTAGTCTACTGAGAACCTTCCACCCAACTATGGAAAGAGAGGACTGGGGAGTTAAGTGCAAGGATGCACAAAATTCTTCTAGTCCCATTCTGAGATTTCAGTGAAAGCCACAGCTTGCATCAACTCCATTATGAGCTGAAGAAGTATAGCAGTCAAGTCTCTGAGAATACTGTTTCGCTGAAACCGTAGCACTGAGAAAGACCAGTCATATATACAACCTGCCACATTTGTCAGTCTCAGAAAGAGCTGTACAGCCTTCCAAAAACCGTGATGCTTAGCAGAGCACTATAGGAGATAGTAGAAAGGTTTCTTAACCATTTGTTGTCACACTTTAGGCAATGCCTAGGAGGCTTTACCAATATTCTGAGTTGAGGCTAAAAAAAATCAGACATGGGCTGGGTGTTCACAGTATGAACCAGTAAAGTATTGGCATGTTTCATTAAAGAGCTACAGTGGTGATGGTTCTAACTCACAGAATTCAGACAAGTTCTTGAGCTTTACATAATTTTTTCACATAATTATGAGGTAGAACAGGACACTGAATATACCTAAAGTCTTACAAAATGTAACCACCTACAGCTAATGCAAAATTTATAAGATTTCCCCAACTTTGAAAGAAATCTTACTGAATATACTGTATAGCTGAATACCACATTCTCTAAGGGAAATTAACAATTTTAGAGAGATAGAATGGAAAATAAAAGATTGCATTAGAAGACACCAGTAAAAATAAATCTAGTTTATTATTTGGATAATTCCTTTATTTTGTGGGATGATCATGGGAGAGGAGAAAATATCCTTAGGACTTTACTAACATCCAGCATGTTTCTTCAATTTACTGTAGCAATTATCTGTCCTGTTGACTGTTAATTTCTAATATGAATGAATAAATAAATACATAAAAAGTCTTATTAACTGAATAAGAAGTTCCAGCCCAAGATATAATTTTATCATATAAAAATTGTGTTCCTTGAAAAATGAGAGTCAGGAAAGTAACTTATGCTATTTGTAAAGTCTATAAAAAATGAGTGGCACTCTGGGAATTGTATAGATTTGTGATTATTACCTAGAATTTTACCTACCAACTTTCCATGATAAAAGCATCAGACAAGCTGCGATGCACACATTTGTACAAAGTATTTAACCTGTGTAAGTATAGTAAGCCTAGTGAAGATAAAGACCTACAGTCACACTAAATGTTAGCTCTTCACCTCTCGGCATGCTTCCTCTCCAAGCTTTTTTTATAAGTCAGAGAAATAATGCTCCAATAAAGGGTCTAATTTTCAGGTCTTGTTCCATACTTAAATTCTTAAAACATCTTCAAGGAGATGAAAGAAGGTTTAACAGCCCTTTTTACAGATGAGGACCAAGACACAATATAGCCTTCACTTTGTTTGCCATGAGGATGAAGTAATTGAGATTTTGGGGGTATTTGGATCCTTTTGCAACAGAAGCTTCACAAACTCATAGTTAAATTGTGAAAGTAGATAGCTTTCTACCTGTGCCAGTGGATACCATCTCCTGCGATCACATATTCCCCAATGATAAGGGGAAAACAAGAGGGGGAAAAAAAGCAGATTAATCAAATTCACTTTGTCATGTTTCTTTTTTTTTTTTTTTTTTTTACAGTTTCCACTGTCCAGACTCCTGTGAAAAATTCTGAAAATTTCTTATTTATTACGCAGTATGAATTTCTACTTAGTCTTCATGCAAAATCCTTAGGATCTTACTGTGTCTTGATGAAAAATGCATTTCATACCTTCTGTATTACTCTCTATTTCTTTTGTAACCTATGTCCTAAAACCTTTTTAAATTACTGTGTTCTAGTAACAACTATTACAGTTACATAAGCAACTTTTTGAACTGACAAAGAAAACCTATGATGAAAAAAACCGGTTTTAGGTGTCTGAAAGGCAAACACTTGCAGAGGTAGGTGCAATATACTGTATTTCATTTTTTCCTTAAGTTTGGGAACAGGAAGAGGTCTTATGAGACAAAAATGGGCTTGAAAGCTTCAAAGTTGGTTGACTTGATGATCCTGGTGGTCCCTTCCAACCATAATGATTCTATGATCCGGACCAGGCCCAGTACGTATTTTCCTTTATTTTTTCCCTAAGTGCCTTTTGGTTTACACACATGTTTTTTCATTGTTGGAAACCTTGAATAGTTTTCCTTCTCCCACATTTGGTAAGTTTGATCAAACATTATGCATACTTCCAGTTTTCATTTAAACAGGGAACTACTACCGAGGGTCCAACAGAGGGCTACAAAGATGCTTAGGGGACAGGAACACCTCTCTTAAGAGTAAAGGCTGAGAGACCTGGGGCTCTTTAGCCTGGAGAAGAGAAAGCTGGGAGGGGATCTTATCAGTGCTTATAAGTATCTGAAAGATGGGGTTTGAGAGGATGGGGCCAGACTCTTTTCAGTGGTGTCCAGTGATAGGAAGAAGGGCAATGAGCACAAGCCCTAGAATCATAGAATCATTAAGGCTGGAAAAGACCTCTAAGATCATCAAGTCCAATCTTCCTCCCACCATCTCCCTGACCACTAGACCATGTCCTGAAGTGCTACATCTACTTGCTTTTTCAACACCTCCAGGAAAGCTGACTCCACCACTTCTCTGGGCAGCCTGTTCTAATGCTTAACCACTCTTTCAGTAAATAATTTCTTCCTAATATCCAATCTAAACCTTCCCATGCGCAACTTGAGGTCATTACCTCTCATCCTGTCATTAGTTACTTGGGAGAAGAGACCAACACCAGCCTCACTACAAACTCCTTTCAGGTAGTTGTAGAGAGCAATAAGGTCTCCTCTCAGCCTTCTCTTCTCCAAGCTAAACAATCCCAGTTCACTCAGGTGCTCCTCATAAGACATGTTTTCCAAACCCCTCACCAGCTTCGTTGCCCTTCTCTGGACTGCCTCCAGCGCCTCAACGTCCTTCTTATACTGTGGCACCCAAAACTGGACACGGTACTCAAGGTGCAGTTTCACAAGTACCAAGTACAGGCACAAACTGGAAAACAGAAAGTTCTGTCTGAACGCGAGGAAAAGCTTCTTTACCGGGAGGGTGATAGAGCACTGGAACAGGCTGCCCAAAGACATTGTGGAGTCTTCTTCTCTGGAGATTTTCAAAACCTGCCTGGACACATTCCTGTGTAACCTGCCCTAGGTGAACCTGCTTTGGCAGGGGGCTTGGACTAGATGATCTCCAGAGGTCTCTTCCAACCCCTACCATTCTGTCATTCTGTGATATGTCAGAAACATGCTGACAGAATTTTCTCATCCGCCTTTCAGGTCATACAAGCAAGTATTGGAAAAAAAACATTCTGGCATATTAAAAGTGAGATGAATGTGAGATCCTTCCTGTAAATATAATTATTCATATATTTATTCACCTTCAACTTCTTGCTCACCTGTTCCCCTACCAATCAGGAACCTTCTCCTGAAACGGAAAATTTTTACCTAACATGTTAAACTGTGTTTACGCTGAACTAACACAGAGGTGAGACAGAAAACAAATTGCAAATGTTGGATTTATATATATTTTTTTAAGTCTATAAAATTCTGGCAGCAATTACTTTTTAAAAAGTTGACTGCTTTGGTAAACTTGAAAGTCCAATGCCAGGAGTTAGAATATTCTTTGAAGACATAAATGTGCAATAAGGGACTGGAAAGAGTGGAGAAGGTTTGAGAACCACCACTATGAGGCCAGTGAAGGAGGAAGGAATCAGATGCACCACCCACCTCTTGGTGCTCCAGCCCACCACCTGATCCAGTGGAAACTGAAATGGTTTCTTTTCCCCCACAATACCTGAAGGCAGCTGTTATAGCCAACACATACTATAATTTCATCAATTTGCAAACCACTAGAAACACCAAAGAAAAAAATGGCTTTTTAAAACTCTTGTATAGTGGGTTTTTTTTTCTGAGCTGAGAAATCACTGAAGAGAGCAGAAAAATAACTTTTTCTCTTCAAGTTGCATTTCAAAAATTCTACATATTGAATGAATTAACCCTTAATTGTGTTCTCTATTCCTCCTCTGTTTATGGGGCAATAAGGCATACTAAAGAAAATGTAATTATCTAAAATTCAGATGTAGAAAAGTTCTAAAATGGGAGATTGAAATGAAATTGTATAAAAAGAATTTGACAAATTAGTTACTTAACATCTGTAGTTAAGCTAATTGCAAATATTTTTCACATATTTCAGGCCTGAGTTTGAAGCTATATTTACTATGACCAAATTCCAAAGCAAAGTATTCTTCCTGTGCATACAAAAGACATGCAAAAAAGCCCCCATGGGTTAGGTATTACTTGATCTTAGCAATGTTAATTTCTATTTCCAGTTTAAAAATGCCTTCAAAAAACTAGTTAATCAAAAAGCATACAGATTTTTTTTCCAGACTAATAAGTAATCACCTTGTGATTTTATGGGTGATAAATAAGAAGTTTTATTTTAGACACACTGTCAAGATATTTATTTATAAATTTGTATTTATATACATATTCATTGATCAGTAAAGTCTAAAATGATGGTACATGCTGCCCATAATTTAATTAAAAGGCCTTTTGTTTATGCTCTCTGAAGGGACAGAAGGTGGAAGCTTGCATTTTAAGCCAGAAAACATATGATTATCCATTTATAAACCATGGTTCCAATACAGGTGCCACTTAACTCATTGTAAAAGTTCTTCACGCTTTGAAAATTATAGAATTTTCTACATATGTATTAATTCCTCACACTTTGTTTGTGGACTGCATGATTTGGAAGAGAGGAAAGAGAATTTTTTCCCTTGTTCTGTCCTCATCAGCATTACAAGGCATGAGGAAAGATCACTTTTGCTTTTATTCTTATACAGGGACATCACAATACCCAATTTGGAGAGTTTTCAACAACGACAAAAAAAAATTATCACTTCTGCAGACAGGATAATTAAGCAATTTATGCTCCCTTCAGTGCAACTAGAGGCATTCATGTTCCTCATGCTCTTCCTCCAGAAAGCTCCAGCCAGCTCATATTTTTTCCAGTATCACTTTGGTTGCACCTTATAAACTCAACACAAACCTAAATGCTTACGATAATTGTTTACTCATTTAGAGGTTTTGTTTGTCTTTGGTGTGGGGAGTGCACATATTCAATTCAACCACAGCAATCTGCATTCAACATGGTGAAACAAAGAAAATAAATCAATTTCTGTCTGATGCATAGATCAAATCCTTCCATTAGGTTATGTGATAAAATGAAGGACGAGAGAGGAACATGGGCAAGGTGGGGACCCTGTACTGGCCTCTACCAAGGATGTCACAGGAGATGACCAGTTCCATGGCTGCTGTGGATACCCATTGCTGTTATGCCAGGGAAAGGCTCTCCAGCACCTTTGGGACTGAGGGAGGTTTGGAAAAGAACAACTGAGGAAAATAGACCAATAAGGGTGTAAAAGGAACTGGTAACATGGAAGCAGTGGTCAATATGCTTGGCTGGTTATGCTCTGTGCCTGATCTGGCCTGTATTCTTATTAAACTCCATTTCTGGCTATTTTCCTGTGTCAGAGGCTCAGGTGTGGGGGTACCTGAGTGGAAGCAGCTGCAGTGGGATCAAGCCTTACAAGGGACCATGTTCCTGCAGACCACCACTGTGTGAGGATGCATGTGTCAACACACATCACTAGCGAACATCTGGCTGGACTGGCTGCTGAGTTGTGCAAGTGGCCTGGGATCCAGGGATCAAAAAGGTCATAAGTCTGGGTAAAGAGTTAGAAAGATCAGAGTCTGAGAGGTGGCTACTGTAGTGGCCACGGGCTCTGTGCCAGCTCCTGGAGAGGCCTGAAGTGTGTGTGTGCGTGCATGTGTGTGTGTGTGTACGTGTGTGTGAAGATCCAGGACCCACTACTGGGTAGACTGAGTCTGAAACTACATCTATAGGCCAGTTACTAGGTGTAAACATGCATTCACGTGTGTGCTTATCCATCGTAGTGGCTGGACCTGGGGGCATGGAGCTACGGCAGCTTCACCTCTACCTTTCACACAATTTATGCACCTCTTCTCTGTGTTTAAGATGTGTTTGTTATTACAGGCTTGAAAGATTATCTTTGTTTTTAAATATTTGAAAATAGAAAGACTCTACTTGGCACACAAATAATTGAAATAATTCATTAACCTCTTGACCTCAATCAACACAAAATTATTCCTACTTCCTCCTCAGCAGAGCTTTCTAATCTTCAGATATTTCACTAGATCATGTGTTACAAAGAGGAATAAAGATGAATAACCTCAGCAAGACACAACACCAATCTTAACTAACACATCTTAAAATATAGTATAGATGGCCTTCCAAAACACAGGACACACAATCTTCTTTCAGTTTTTTCTTGTGAAAAAATCTCAAGGCTCATGAATAACTACAGAAGATTCTCTTCAAAGCACCCAAGTATCAATTACAAATTAATTTTGTGTTTCAAGTTCACACTCTCTCAGAAAAAAAGAAATATTTAACAACTACAAAAGAAGAACCTTACATTAGAGGGTAAATTTTACATTACTGATACTTCACTACTTCCATAACCTAACTTTCTGACTTGCAAGACAGTCATCCAAACCAAATGGAAAATCATCCCTTACATTTAAAAAAATGTAATATAACAAAAAATCCCCACTGTCCAATCAATTAAGATATTTGATCTGTTCTGGCAACTGTTCTATAGCTCCTGAGCTGTTCTTTAACTGGAAAATGATCCAGAATGGAGGATAAAAATGTTGTAAAATCAAAGCCTTTTATGTGAAAAGGCTGTGCTAATTACAGTTACAGCTAGGTCCAGTAAATGCAGGAGTGGCCCTGATTAAAACCAGTCTAGAGTAACTCCAAAGAACACTGGGATCACTAGACCGCTTCAAGTAGTTGTAAAAGGCTAAGTATAGATAAAAAAGAGTTATTTATGCAAATGTATATATAGACACACACACTGTAACATTTCAGGTAATCTATGGGAAAAAATTACTACTAAGGCTATTTAGGGCTAAATATATATTTTTAGATTTATAACATCAGCATTTACATTTCTACCACTGGTTACTCAGCAGGAAGCATGCATTCTCTTTTAATAATTATCCCTTTCTGCCTTTTTATTTTCTGTTTGTTCACAACAATTTGTTAGATCCATCTAATGACAAGCCAATGCATTGAATCTCAGATCACAAAAACACAACAACATTAAATTGGTCCCAGCAGGAATAAAATATTTGAACTGTCTTATAGATTTTCTATCAGACCCTTATTAAAAGTTTCTGTGCTAGGGAGGAGGGCAATGATCTGAAGAGTATGAGAACCTCCAAGGGACCTGAACAAAGATTTCATTTAATAAGAAGTCAGTACTCCTTTCAGCTCCTGTCTCTCTGCTATTGACAAATAAGAATGTGATGAACCATTGTAACATGAGGAAAAGAGAATACATGGTGTCCTTCTCTTTGTCCGAGACTGTCCAGTATATCCAGGTCTCCAAAGTTCTTATTAGATCAAATCAGATAGGAACAGGGGTCTTTTCCTCTTCTGGATATCTCTCTTGTTGCTTATTAGCAACAGCACAAACTAATTTACCTGCTTTTTTACCCTCACAAATGGCTTTCACGTGCTGATTAGATGTTTTCCAGCATTATTCTTCCCTTCATCATGGGAAGAATAATGGGATATGGGGTATTTGTAATGGGACAACCTGACAATGGAACATCTAAATATCCATAAATGATAGGCAGAACTTGTGTCTGACAAAACAGAAGTGCCTGCATATGCAACAGTAAGAGTTTAAAAGGGAAGTTGTGCGTTCATTCAAAAGGGCAAAGGAGATAACAAAACCAGCTGAATATTTGAGTACATTTTAGACTTCCGTTATTAAAACAATTACATATAATGGTAGTGCTCAAATAATGAATCTCTTTTAAATACATTTGCATGCTACCACAGCATTTTAAAGCAGGCATTTGTTTTGCAAATCTCTGGAGATGTCTAGTGTTTTAACTGTGTTTGTGTTGAGCAGATATTGTGAACTGCCCACTTTGAACTTTTCCAGTATGTCATGCTACAACAAGGCTACTCTAGTAATCTTTTTCTTTTGCTTTAGAAGGAAGATCTCCAGACTGTATTTAGATTAATAAAAGTCCACAACCTTACAAAAATAAATTTTTTTTTAAAATGTTACTTATTTTTAAGGAGTGTTTTTAAGGAGTATTTTTGCAGACCTTTCCATACATGTAAGTTCTTGGTGCTCACAAAAGGATTATCTAGTAACCACAAAGCAAGATATATTGGTTTTATTTACTTAGCTTAAGAAGGACCTGCTTAATGAAAGAGAAGAAGAGATTCTGAGTGCCGTAAAGAGAAAAAACATAGGAAACCACTGGGCAGAGAATGTGTTGGGTTTTTGTTTTATCACACCAGAGCCAGCTCTCAACGTAAAGCCCACAATAGCAATGGTTGTTAAACAGCTGCCTAGATGTAGTGGTTCAGACCAAGTTAACTCCAGGAAAGCAGAAACAATTACTGCTTTCATGTCTGCCATGAAAGTTTTTATGTGAATTATTTTTTTTATATCTAGAAATAAAACTTACAAGAAATAGCAGTAAGAGCAATACCAATGTTTTATCAGTTCTAGGAGGCATGATTTCCAATGTGTCTTGCTTAAGTCATTCTTAGAGGGAAGAGTTTCACCTTTTTCCCACATAAAATACTACATACTTTCATTTCTAGCACTTTTCTACAGCAACACTTACTCAGAAATGCTCAAGTGGATGTGTATTTTCATTTATTCTGTCCTATCAGAGTTAAGAACATTCTTCCTTTTCAGTGAAACTTGGCATTAAAAAAACCAAAAAAACAAACCAAAACAAAAAAAAGCAGCTGCTCTATTTTGGAGACAGTTGGAAGCATTTTGATATTAACATCTATCTATGCAGTCATTATATCTGTAAACAATAATTTCTTGATCATATCTCTATATGTGTGTGTGCATTGAAATGGTGAAATTGTGATTAATGAAAACTGACAAGATGGAGAAATACTATTCTAGGAGAAAAAGTCCACGTCTTCTAACGTGCCAGCCTTGTTACACATCTACACTGCAGCTGGACTGTAAAAGGTGTATGGTCACACAGTTGACAAATTAGATCTGCCAACAGCTACAAAGAGAGGAAAATGGAGGGGATTTCACTACACAAGAAAATGCTATACTTTCTTCTTTGAGCTGAATTTACATAGAAGCCTAGTGTGTGGTTTAAAACAAACATATGTAAATAGAATACTTTACAGAAAAGAGTCCTCAAACAGAAACCTTGAATGAGAATAGCCTAGTGGATGGAAACTTGAACTGACCTGAGTACAAAAAGCCTACTATCACCCTCTCTTTCTTTAACTCCTAAGCCAGAAAAGCAGAATAATACTTTGCCTGTACAGTCTTTCCCTTCT
>VZZY01023088.1:19549-35840 GCA_013400335.1 Eurystomus gularis
TGGGCTGGGGGAGGAAGCGGAGGGAGGGTGACAGACTAGTGACAGATTAGGGTAAGTAGATGCAAGTAATAGTAGCCATTATTTTCTTTTCTCCTGGGTAATACACCTAATTTTCTGTTATCTGTAGCTATAACACAGATCATTTTCATATTGACCTGCCTGATAAACATATCAAACTATATTAGCTTGCACTGATCCCACACACAGATAAATAAGTAGATAACAGATTTTTTTTAAAAGGAGGGGAAGAAAACTATTTACACCATATCATTATAACTTTGAAAACAGTACATCTATCATTTAGCTCTTGGAAATTATATCTCCAGTTTTGAGATCACCATGTTATTTTAAAATTTACTAACTTTTTGCTTCTATTTCATATGAACTAGTTACTTGCAGCCATAAACTTATATAATATTTCTGTCTGATGAATAGAAAGGAACTTATGCTCGGAAAATGCTCAAAAAAAAAGTGTGCTAAACAAATATGATTCGATTACACTATCAATGGTTATATCCAATATGTTAAAAAGAAATCCTGGAAGAATCTTCATTTTAAGGTGTTTTGACAGTATTGCGCATTCCCAGCTGAAGTTGTCAACTGCACTGTACTACTAATAAATGCAAGTTTTAAACAACTCATGCAGTAAGTGTTTAATTATTACGTTTTCCAATAAATTAATTTAATGCTCTATTTATTTTTGCTCTTTTTCAAAAATAAAGCCATCTTTTTTAAACTCATTTGAATCTTTTCTTGGAGCTTTTAACACACATAACATTAATATCATCTTATTTTCATATACAATTCAAAGCAAAAGGATAAACATTTTTTAAAGGAATAGCCCACTTTGCTATTGACATGTGACTTTATGTTCCATCAAATTATTAAAATTTACTAAATAATTAGCAAATTATTAAAATAATATTTAGCAATCATGAAATTATACATAATAATTCCATAATAAATAACTTATTATAACTAATAAGTAATTAAAAAATAATAAGACAGGGGCATCCAGCACAATCTGAAGTTCATACACATGCAGGTAACACTACGCATGCTCCTCCTCAATTCACAAAATAAAAAATATTTAAGAGAAGTGAGTCCTTCTAAAATTCTTAAAATATAAGTTGCCCCCTCATTGTAGTACAAATTTTCCAAGATCCTAAGGACTAAATTTATTGTTTCATAGGTACATTTATTGCAACACGCTCCCAAAATGAGAGATTTCAGTTAATTTAGATAGCCATTCAATTTTCTTGTGAGGTCTGATACATTTTACCCAGATGGCAAATTAGTCTGTGCTTCTGATTATGATGAACTCATGCATCTACCAAAATAATTTTCTACCTACAAATTCCTGCTTACAAAAAAAGTACTCATTTTAATAACTTCAGTAAATGAAGAAAGTTCTTTTTCTTCTACAGCATGAACAGTATATCTTTATTAACCCGAAGATCCTTCATGGCTTCTGACATTTACATTGACTGTGTTCTTTTGATCCATCCCCTCCAAGAAACTGAGGGAGTGGATCATAAACTTCCCTGTGCTGTTGGAACACACTATGTATATTATAAAACTATCTTCAGCAATACTTATTTCTGTTACTAGTCTTTTATCTAATTTTCTCAATAAATTTTGGTGAAGATATTTGGCTTAATCTGCTCCTGTCTCCACAAAGACCATCTCAGGGCTCAGGAAAAGAATAATTTACATTATTCTGAGAAACACCTAGTCTGGGTTTTTGGCTCACATTCTACTTTCATCTTGCCGTGTTTCTTTCTATCAAAGCTTTTCATCCTTTTTGTTTCTCTACAGGGGACATTTTTTACCGTCTTCTCTTAAAAGTCCTTTATCAGATAGAAGGGGTCAAATTCCAATGACAAGTAGACCAACGCACAACTATAATTTGAGACCAGAGTTTAGCTGACTGTCATTACTTTTCAGATATAAATGCTTTCCTTTCCTCCACTCTTTCATTCTCCTCTATCTGCCCCTTAATGTCAAAAGGAGAATGTTCTCTTATCTCTCTCATTAATCATCCCTGATGCTCAGCTAGGTGCCTTATCTACAGCAATCTTTCTTTAGCTTGCTATAAGCTGGGTTCACCTCACTGTCGAAGGGGACACAGAATCTTTGACACCGTGATCTACGACATAGTCTAGGTGCACTCTTTTGCTCTTTCAGTGTTTTTTTTTTTTATGTGGAGTCTTTATCATACAGTATCTTGTCAACCTACATTACCTAAGTTTGACAAGATTAAAGAACATCAGCCTTGAGTATGATGGACAGGAAAAACTTTCACACTGTTGTGTGATGACACTGACTGATAAAAATGCTCTAATGAAAACCATCCAGCTTTCCTCGAAGTAATTTCAAGAAAAAATCTTATTGCATCTTTAAGTGCTCTTGTATATAGGTAAATGACATGTAGTAAGAATGTTATAAGCCACATACACAGCTGCTTATGCATATTTCTATACATAAATAGACATATGTAGGCATACAAATGTATGTGTATTTCTGTATATAATTATATAGGTACATATATACTATATGTATATAATTCTATTTATGAACACATACATTTGCATAAATGTCACCTATTAAACTTCTAATACTGCAAACAGCTTTACATATTTAAAATGCTTTTTTGTCTTATGTTGGACGATACCTTACACAATATCTGTCCATGAAAATATCGCACCTAATACAACTTTTTTTTATAAAATCTGGTTTGAATTGTCGAAAGAACATAGACATTCTTAGTGTGTACAAACAGAAGAAAAATGGAACTAATGTATGAAAATTGGGGACATAAACTTACCTCTAGGAAAGGATAAAATTGATGATCTTAATACTATTTATTACACTACATAAAATATTGCATATTTAATATGCTGATTAGATATTCTTTACCAATTTCCTTTGTTGATGTTGCAGGAGAACACTACTTAGCTGGTTAATTAGTCTGAATGTTTGCAAAAACACAAGCATTAATGCTCCTGAGTGACACAGAATACTTACTGGAAAGCTATGTTACTATGTTTATTACTTTATAGTGTTTCAGAGTTACTTTTGTTAGACTTAAAAAGAAGCACACCATATCAGCTAGATATCTTTTATATCAAAACAGAATTCTGACATTTGGCTAATATAACTATTAGACTATTAAATGTTTCTTAAAAAAACAAAGAGTAAAAATGTATTTTCAAAGTAACTTTGAAAAGTAACTTTTTCAAAATGATATGTTCACAATTATTGTGCACAAAAAGCTGTTGAAGAGGACTTATATTCAATAATAATGAGAACTTTCCCTGATATATGTTTAGCAACTGTTGGAAAGTCTAATCTGCAAAGACATAGGAAATATCTAAAGTGTTGATTAGTATCTACATAAATTCTTTAATAGTCATATCTAATATTTCAACATTATGAAATAACATAATGAACACACTCAGAAATTGTGTATGATGTTTATAATGGCTGTTGCTCTAACGTGCTTTTCACTCTTGCCATAGTTGAGCCACAGACCATAGTTGGTGGAATACAAAACTCAAAAAAATCCTGTAGAATAGGACTTCTGAAGAGAGTCTGAGGTCTCAAAGAGGGGTGTGATGGAATACAGTGACATTTAAGATCTTAGCAAATGAAGGTAACTCACCAGAAAGCATGTAAAGGCCCAAGCTAGGTCTGTGTGAGCTAATGCTGAAATGTGGAAATGAGATGCAGAGGCCTTCTGCTACTCTCCCTGAGCTGCCCCAAGCATGAAATCAGGCCAGATGTGTCTACACAATACTGAGCAGCACCCCCCAAAACTAGACTGCTTCCAGAGATGTACTGCCATCTCTACAAGATGCTGTGACGGATGGATTTACCACGTCATATTGCTAAAGATCAGCAAGTATATAAAACAAAGTCTTGCAGCAAGGCTTACCCAGTTCATTAACTAGAATCCTCTGTGGGACTGGTAATGGGCTACAATGAAAGTAACTTTTAGACACAGCATTGTACTTTTGCACATCTGGTGGACAACCGCAAATTCATTGTTAGTCCCAAGAGGGAGAGGAAGTACAGGATCACCTGACTTCGGCAATCTTGAGTCAATACTTCTCCTGGACATCACAAAAACTAGTAATGTTCATATCGTTTAATGATGGAAAACAGCAATTGCTGCATCGACCAGTCTATTACTAGACGCTGAAATACAAAACATGCCATTTTTGTACAGACCTAAATGTAATGGAACCATATTGACAATATTCCTAAAAATATAATCCAGCAAAGTTTAGAGGGGTTTTTTTAAGTTGGTGGTTTTTTGTTTGTTTGTTTGTTTGTTTGTTTTTTTCAGGAAATATCCTTGAATTAATTACTTACTAATTTTTAAAATGTATCTCCTATTAATCCTTCTTGATACAAAAGGCAGGTAAAAATTGATATCATATGGCTATTAATGATGGCATTTACATGGAAGTACTTTTTGTTACATCTTGAAAAAGATATCATTTTCTTCTGCATATCAAAAAAAATTTAAAATCTTACATTAAACTTTTCATTTCTGCATGCTTCAGAACCCTGCCATAGTCCATACAGAGTTTTGAAAAATATAGTCCTTAGCAAATGTCCTGGGTTGGCCAGGACAGGGTTAATTTTGTGTGGAGCCAGGTAATTCTATACCATGCTGACGTCATGCCCCAGGGCCAGCTCCGGGGAGGGGCCAGTTCCGTTGGGGCGGTTCAGTTGGAGGTCAGTTCACTTTGGACTTCGCTCGGGTTCGGTCCCTCGCTGTTGTTCGCTGGTATTGTTTTTTTTTGTATTGCTCTTTTCTTACTGTTAATATTGTTCTTGTTAACTGCAAAGTTCCCATTATATGTTATTTTCTTTTATATATGTATATATATTAAACCTTCCTTATCTCAACTCAAAAAGGCACTTTTAAACCTTTTTTTTTTCTTCTTCCCTGTCTGCGGCCCGCGGCAGAGGGGAGGGAGCGGGGAGAAGCGGCTGGCCGCGTGGCTCGGCTACCCCACAGCTCTTACTAAACCAACACAGCAAACAAAAAAAAACCAAAACAAAACAGAAATAAAAAGCACCAGTTACGAGTCATTTAATGATAACACAAGTCATAATCTCACTGAAAATACTAGGCCAAAATGGACCCATAAATTTTTTACTCTCAGGCCCCGAGACATCAAATTAATATTACTAGTAGTCCATACTGAAAACAAACAAACAAACAAAAAACCACAAATTTTTAAAAAGAACTCATTATATACTGTACTGGCAAATGGAGGGAAGGGAAGGGACTGTAACTCACACTGATATTATGACTGCTGTTTTCTAAAATATATCACATCAGAGCAGTCAGACAACTATATTTATCCCTTTGAAAGAAGAAAAGACTTAGTGCATAACAAAAAAATTCTGACTCATTATGGACCTATCATAATGTCATTAAGAACTGCAATATAAATAAAAAATATGGCCCACAAGTGTCGCAGAAGAACTCCTTGTGGAACATATTAAATGTAAAAATATGCTAAACTATGACAGAGAACCTGAAAATCCAGTTTTCCACCAAGTACATAGCAAAAGAAATATATACTGCCTAAGCCCCACAACTCATGATTCAAATCATTTCTGAAGTCTTTGTGTTTTCCCAAAGTAAATGAAGTGTTGTCAGTTTCTAAAATATATTTCAGTACTAGGCATCATTTAGGAAATATGCAGTCATTTTGAAATATAGTGACCTATGACATACTGAGTCATGAACATTTTGACCTTTGATCTATTAAATAATACATCCTTTGTGTAATGCTTTTGGACGTTGTCTCCAAAACCTACGTATACAAGGGCAGAAGTTTAAGACTAGAAAACAGAGAGGCTTTTAAAATATAAACTGTTATTATAGAGTCTATCAAATAATTAAGGAAAGGAAGGGGACAAGTGCTACGTATCAGAAAAACTGCTATATATTTTATTGTCTGTAATACATATACACTATAACCTGTTTACCAAACTGAAGAATGCAGAAATTAATACGTGTTCATATTGAGAACAATAAGTGATGGGAATATAAGATTCAGACTTCATTTTTTAACTATTGTAACATGTTCCAGAGCTACAGAAAGAGTTCAAGAGTATTTAGTTTCAGTAGGGCAGACAAAGCTTTTTGTCCAATTAGTATTTTTACAAAGCACCTTTATTTTTTAATGATGCTTACTGACAAAAAAAATCCCTTATATTGTTAGCAGCTTTTGTTTCTCAGCTTTACATTACTTCAAACTTTCCAGTCTTTCTCAAATGTTGTTCACATTAGCCAGTTGACATGAATGAACCAAGTAACATGGTCTAGCTGGTAGCACAGCTGGTTCAGCTGTAAGTCTAACCAAGAAGGTCATTCCCAAGTGCCATGGTTTCCCAGAAAATGTTCCAGATTCTGACTGAACCTTTAAATAATAAATCTTCAAAAACAGATGACTTGGATATTACCCAAGAAAATTGTTTCTGTCAGACATATCTTCGGTGATCCCTTACTGCAGCCTGTGAGTACTGAGGCTCACACACAGCCACATTCACAGTGACTGCTGCTCTCAGAAATTCTCCTAAAAAAGGGTTCTCACACAATTACTCTCAGTCTGGCCGCAGGCTTTATCCATTTCAGTTTCCTTAAATTCTCATGTGAAGTACTTCTATGGGGAAATCAATATGAAGTCCAAAGATAGGACACTGTAGGATCAACAATTTTTGCCTTCTTTACTTGAAAAATAGTGTATATGATATTTTCTCTATGTAGCTGCACAAATGGAATCACAATCTGGTCTAACACTTATAGGGAGTCATAATTAACTCTGTAGAAATACATTTTTTACACAGTTTTTTTCAAGTGTTACACTGATCTCACTCCTTTAAGGAGGTCAATGTAAAGTGTTTACCTTACTGTATCTTAATATTTTTCATGTGTGCCTGGTAACAGCAATGAAAGAAGTAACAAAGTGTGAGTTGTGTTTCAGACATCAGTAAGATATCATTTCAGTAAGATGTCATTTCAGTATCAGAATTTTTTTTTGACAAGACAGTTGCATTTCCCAGGAAACGGAGGCAGGAAAAAAATTCAGTGAAGTTAAGTTTAATGCATGAGTCATCTAAGTAAATTAACTATTTCTTCTGTATATAAAATATTACTCACTTAAAGCCATAAAAATATAACAGTCTACAAATAGAAAAGAAAACACATGCTTAAATTTTTCTCAGGTATCTCTGACACCTTACCTTAAGTATTTCAGCAAGCCAGTTCAGTAATTTCAAAGTCTGATTTGTGTATAATTACTGTATGGAAATCTATTCAGGGTATTACAGGGCCATTAGCTATTCAGCTGGTAGAAACCAAAGAACTGAGAAAGCACTTGTGTTTCAGCATGAAAATGTAATTCTGTAGCAACAAAAGTAAGCTTGTATTACATTCCCTAAGCCATGAAACTACAAAAAGGGGCTAGAAAACTCTAGCCTTTCACATGATGGGGCCATGCAGTGACAGCATCAGGACCTCTCTGTCGGCACTAGATTTTAAAAATTAAATTCCCCTGGGACTGTATGCACTGCAGTCACAGGGCATGACAGTTCTCCAGGCAAAGAGAACCAAACTTGGATTACAACAGGTAACTCAGGAGAGAGTGGAGTGGCACTGAGTATAGAGACAATTACGTTTCTTTGTCCCAAAGTCTCTGCACTGCTCTGTTTTCAAGCAGAAAATGGGGAGTGTGGAGAAGGGAATTCAGCATCTTGCTCTGCTGTCCCTCCTCTTCCTTGGCTAGCAAAGGTGCCAGACATGCTGGCAGGGCACATTGTACCACACTAAGAGATAAACCATGTTGCCTGTGTACCTTGAGCAGCTCAGAGAGACGTTTTGTGTTTCCAAAAGCAGTAACTCCCAGTGGCTCCACAAGGCAGACAGAGATCTGCATCACCCCAGCTTGACCCATCCCCAAACAGGCATAGGGTGGCACTCTAACAATCAAGGGACTTCCAGAATGCGATGTAATCACTTTACTTCAGTGAAAATAACAGGTTTATCTAATTCATAAAGAGAAAATTAGGTAAGAGATTTCCACAGAAGAGAGTTTCACTCCGAAAGGCACTGCTACCCCAAGCTCACTGTAAGCCAGTCCACATCAGGAAAATGATGTCTGAGGCTCATTAAAGAAACTTTATTTGAACAGCTTGATTGCTGTTATGAACCTTGCTGTGGGAGCAGTGCTTTTAGCATATGTGAAAGTAAGAATGGTGTGCTCTGCTTTATGCATATAAACAATTTCCCCATAGTAACACAGTAAATATTGCACAAAGTAGATATGGCCATGAAGCCCAAGTACCTCCTTTCAGTGCTTAGTGTTTCTGAATGACTTTCTTTGCTGATTAAGTTTTGAAACAAAAGATCTTTCAATAAACTGCTATTAAAGTTATTTTGGGTGCAGAAAGGATGGGTATATTTGGGGCATAAAAGGGGACTGGCATTGTCAAAACATTCAAGGACAGATTACAGTTCAGTGCTCTGAGGATGACAATGAACATCCACAATTGCACATAATTTCAAAGTGAGTTAGAAAAAGGAAGATTTTTTAAATAAACTAGTAGGCATCTATTCAACCTTTGGATAGCCAAATATCTTGTAAAATCTGTTCCACCCTACCAGACAAACAGAAAAAACCCAGATGACGTCTATGTATCTCATTGCTGGCTACAAAATTGCTGTGTGATGATGGAAACCTTTACACTCTTAACACAGAGGATGAGCCTTCTGGGCTTTGCCAGCTTCCTGAAAAGCCATCTTCAAAAAGGCTGATTACAAAGGATTAAGAGACTCAAACAATCTGAAAACAAGACACCTTTTTTCTTTGAGTTGTAGAATCAATGATTCAGTTACACATTGTGCCTCCTGTATAGCCTTTCTCTTTTCCATGATCTTTATTTACTACACGAGCTTCTTTTATTTGTCTCCTGCCTTTTTCTTCTTTCAGAGGATCAAATGGCTGAAACAGATCTAAACAGGTCACCTAGTCCATCAGTTGGGTCAATGTCAACTAGCCAGCCCCTGTGGGTCATTTTTCCTCCCTTTAACATCTTTTCCTGAAAACTGCTTCTTCCTTCTCTAGATCTTTTACAGCTTTCTAAAACATAATAAAGCTTTTCAATCACTTGTCTGCATATTATGAAAAACCACTAAAAAATTGGCTATCAAAAATTCATCATCCAAAGACATACACGGCTTGTACTTTATTACACTAAACAAAACAAAAAAAAACCCTCCGGAATAGGTATCAATGTAATACTTAGTATCAATGTATTTTGCACACATTCTTCCTGTAACAAAGAAATATTCATTAAATGTGCATCTCTGTGTTTTCTAAGCAAACATCCTGCAGACATTGCATAAAAAGTTTCTGAATGTGCTGTGTCCCCCCAGTATCTTCAAGCAGTGGAATAATCAATAATTTATGGACTGAGAGAGACTGAAGAACTTCCACAGAAAACAGAGAAGAACAAAGGCAGAAAAGGTTGTCAATGATGTATCAGCCCAGGCATTTCTTTTCTCAGTAGACAAGGTACAATCATTTTTCTTGTAAATAGGAATTTCATCATATCTCTGGTCAAACTGGTGAAGGATAAATATCAGGCACTAAATAAAGGCCCCTTTGCAGATGCACTGTAAGGCAATGAAATATAACCAGACAATATTTCCCAGTTTTCTTTCCTGTGTCTAGTTCTTTGAAATACAGTAATTTTTTTTAAAAAAATAATCTAACTTTATACCAATTAATTTTCCAACAACTAAAAGTCAGAATATAATAAACATTTTTCTATATTTTATCCAAGTTTCAACTTTGTAGAAGTTTATACAAGTACAGGGAAATTCTAAAAACTCACCTTAAACTTTACTCAGGCAGTTTTATTTTCTAAAAAAACCCACTGACGTGAATTCATTTCCACATGCTTAAAAGTTTGATGTATGCATAAGCATTCTGATGGATTAAGGCTGTGATTAATTAAAGCTGCAGGTTTAGCTCATCATCGCAAAATTTCATATTCTTTAAAATCCCTAAAACTTTAGTATTAATATTGGGAAAAAAAAAAGCTGAAGTGAAATCTTTTTGTTTATTTCCTGATCAGCCAGAACAAGGGCCTTTCATCATCACTTTTCAGGCAGGGAAAATTGATGAAATGGGGACAGTTTGGAGCAGTATGAAAAAAGTAAAAGAGTCAGATTTTGTTAGACAGCCCATAGAGATGATGCTGTCCAAAGATAGAGAGAGGCAGATAAAAAGGGATGTTTCTGTCCTTTAACATTCTTGAAGGAATGTCTTACTCTTCAGTCATCTAAACAGCAACAACTAATATCCCTAATCTGTCTGTGTGACAACAGTGATCAACCTCAGCCTAAATGGTCAAGTGGACAAGGTGAATGCTCCCTAGAAGAGAAGAAACAAATATCTCTAGAAATTGCATCCATTTGCCATATACAGCAGTTCTGAAAGCAATGCAAAGCTTCCTTATGTGTTTTCCACTTCACAGGTATATTTGTATTCTGTGTGAGGTTAGATATACAACTATGTATTGAAATGATAACATTTTGATAGATCAATCATTATCATAATTTTGGAAAACTATGCAAAATTATATTTCTTTTCAAAAGTGGGCAAAATGCCAAAGTTGCATAAAACTTTAAAACCAATTTTGCATTGATTTAATTAAAAAATCCATTTATTTAAAGGGTATATAATTAAAAGGTATTAATCTGTTTTTATATTGAAGGCTATTTATACAAAGTAAAAATTGGGTTAGCTCTCTAGCTAACATATACAAGTACAGCAGGTTCAGTGATAATCTAGTATGATAACATTAGAGCTGATAGGCTAAAATTGACCGATTTCCAACATAACAAGGTAGTTGTAAGTTCCAAGTAGGTCCAGAGAAAAATATTTTTACCTAAACTTCTAGTTGGTTATGATTAGTTCAGTGGGTAAAGAAGAAAAGCTTTTTATTTTTGGTATACAGAAAATGACAAAAAGCAATGCATTGTTGCTAAAGGAAAAATGGTCCATTTGATTTCTGCTGCATTCTTCACTTCCTGAGTCTAAACATTACTATATTTTAGGTGTCAAGTAAAATTATGTTAGATAGGTTTTCCTTGTCCTTGTTTGTTCATATCACAAAATGGCATGTTTTTCTAGTTCAGCTGGAAAGAAACAAGAGACTTGAACTAAGGGACTCAGATGTGAAACGATGACAATAAAAGAAGAAGTCTGAGCTGTAATTTTCTGCACCATACTTAACTCTAAGTACCTAGAAAAAACATCTACTTTAGGGACAAAGAGCTACTTCAGAGGTGCCAATGACTACATACTGGACCCTTGCCTGAGAGAAAACATGACCTAAACAGTTTACTTTGACCCCATATGGTAAAAGAGCACAGCAAAGCCAGGATATTTTCATTTCCCCTTCCCCCTACAAGATCCTACAGATACATCATAAAAAGCACACAATGCCTGACAGTGGCTCAGTACAACATATTGTTTCTCATCCCACCTCCAAGCAGACAGTTTGGCAGAATTCTGACATGTTAGAGTTTTGAGATTTTTCTTACAGAGTAGTGAAACTTTAAAAACCTTCATCTCTGAGTAATTAATCTTTTTATTTTCTTTTCCTTTTCTTCATTTCCTAATAAATTTATTTTCATTCCATTGTTTAGAACAGTCCCAAATAAATTTATTTTGAATTTCCAGGTCTTGTTACTCTTTTGAAAGTACCTAAGTAGCAGCAGTTTAACTTCATTCTCTTGACATATTTCCAGTGTGGGGGATCAATGGAGCATATGTCTAGAGCTATCTAGGTATATCTAGAGCTGTCTAGATGTATGCAGAGATAAATCCGGGAGAGAGAAAACTTAGGAGGACAAAATGGCATAGATTTCTACTTCTCATCTCTCTCAAAGGACTTTTCAGTCTCTTTTCTCTCTGGAAATACATATGTAATGATACTGACATAACAGTTATTTCAAAAAGACAGATCGTACATATATGTGTTTAAGAGAACATACTGCTGATTGCACTGCCTTCAATAGTAAACCTTGGACTGACATACAACAACCCAAAGTGATATAACTCAGAAGACTACAGAATTCAGTTTTCAGCACCTCCTTTAAAGCATGATATCTTTACTTTTGTAAAGTTTAGTTCACTAGCAACATGACTTTCCAGCCCCTAAAGTCAGGATGCTACTGCATGTGTTTAAAAGATATTATTTTACTATACTAATGATCAACATTCTTATCTGCTTCTACCCTGCAATCAATATTGGATAATATTGGAAAATGTTTTGGTGTAAAACACTTTCCCTGACTGTGGGGGCTGACAGCTGGCCTGCAGGCCTCACAGAAAGCTTTGACCTTGACAAGATCAAGCTGTACCCTTGAAAGAATATAAACAGCTTTTGAGGAATTTAAAGAACGCAAAAGGACGATGTTGACAGAAGCTAACGAAGACACGTGGGCAAGAAATGTTCACCAATAAGAGAATGTTAGTAACGAGCAAAACCCAATTATTGTGTGACACGATGGTTCAGAGCTAAAGCTAGAGAGTATAAAAGAAGAGCTGTAAAAAATAAAGTTGGCTATTGCTGCTATTGCTGCTAAATTTGTCCAGTGTCTTGTCCGTCTCAACTACGACACCTGACCTGTGTTGTTAATCATCATAAATGTGCTCTCTGATGAATCAATTTCTTCACCTGACCAGTGCCTTTTGTTTGTCATTGCTGAAGATTGACTTGGATTCTCACCTACAACATTATCTGTAAAGGATATTGAAGAATGTTTCAGTAATGAGTCTGTTTAATTCATAGACAACATTAGTGCACAGTCACATTAAATCAAACAAGAATGTTTTATTACCCTTACATTAGTGGGGGATCGATTTTTTTCAATGTACTCCCGAAAATCATTAAGTATTCTCACACAAAATACTGATATCTCCTTTATTAGTTTGAACTTGTGTAGAAATGTCATTCCTTAATAATTTCAATTATTCAATTAATAGAATATCAGTAGCATCAGTAAACATCCAGAAGGAGAAGGCTCTCAGTATTAGACAACTATAAAGTAGCTATAAGGAAAATTTCCTCTCAAATCTGCAAAACCAGAGAAAGTCTGACTTACGCCCTATAGCTTTTTACACATTTCCACATCAATAGTATAAGTTTTAAGACCAAATAGTTTTACATTCTATAGCAATGATTAATCCTTTTTCTAAATTCCTGATAAGTCACAGTGGCCAAGAATTGTATATTTTATGGGAAAAATGCTTTAAAAATTTACTACTTTCAATTATTGTTTTTTTTCTGTTATTATTATTATTTAAAAATTGTCTTTACCTTTCTTCTTTCTAATGTAAAATAATATCCTTCCAGTTTATTTAGTATCTTTCTAATAATTTTATTCTCATTTCTCTATTTATTCTACAGTTTTTTAAAGTGAAAGATCTAATAACTACAAAATATCCAAAGTGTGAACTATGTGGACTACTGATTTGTTGTTTATATCCCTCCCCCCAAACTCAATTGTTCTGTAAGGAACAGAGTGTACCCTCAGCAAATTTGCGGATGATATGAAATAAGGAGGAGTAGCTGACACACCAGAAGGTTGTGCTGCCATTCAGAGATAGCTGGAGCTGGGCAGAGGGGAACCTAATGAAGTTCAACAAGGGTAAGTGTAGAGTCCTGCACCTGGGGAGGAATAACCCCATGTATCAGTACAGGTTAGGGGTTGATCTGCTGGAAAACAGCTTTATGGAGAAGGACCTGGGAGTCCTGGTGGACAATAAGTTAACCATGAGGCAGCAATGTGCCCTTGTGGTCAAGAAGGCCATCGGTATCCTGTGGTGCATTAAGAATAGTGTAACTAGTAGGTGGAGGGAGGTTCTCCTCCCACTCTACACTGCCATGGTGAGGCCATATCTGGAGTACTGTGTCTAGTACTGGGCTCCCCAGTTCAAGAGAGACAGGGAACTATTAGAGAGTCCAACAGAAGTCTACAAAGATTATTAGGGAACTGAAGCATCTCTCTTATGAGCAGAGGCTGAGAAACCTGGGGCTCTTTAGCCTGGAGAAGAGAAGGCTGAGAGGGGATCTAATAAATGTTTATAAATATCTGAAGGATGGTAGCCAAGTGGATCGAGTCAGTCTGTTTTCAGAGGTGCACAATGATAGGATGAGGGGCAACAGGCACAAACTGGAACATAGAAAGTTTCACCTCAACATCAGGAAAAACTTCTTCACTGTGAGGATGATGGAGCACTGGAACAGGCTAGCCTGAGAGGTTGTGGAGTCTCCATCTCTAGAGAATTTCAACACCTGCGTGGATGTGTTTCTGCGCAACCTGTTCTAGGTGAACCTGCTTTGTCAGCAGGGTTGGACTAGATGAGCTCCAGAGTTCCCTTCCAACCCCTGCCATTCTGTGATTCTGTATGTTACTCATGTAGCGTATCTTGTGGATGACTGTAACATTAAATTTCTTTTAGCCTGATGAAGGTTCTTTTACTAGTGTCTAATCAAACAGACTCTAGATGATGGGGAGAATTTTCTGTGTTTGATTCACAGATTCTTCATTTTCCAAAGTTACTCTTTAACCTGGAATAGAAACTTTTGAAGTATCTGTTTATTAAGACGAAATAGATACGATATTACAGTCAGGAATAAGAAGATTTGCACTGGAACATATTATCTGAAAGATAACATTGAGATTTGAGCTACATAGAGATTGATACTGATGATAATTATATAAGTAGTAGAGATGGAAAGCAATGGTTCAATGAAATTTTTTTAAAGTATATTTTTCAGTTTGTTGCTATATTTTTAAAACTTGAAAACATAGATCAACATATATAAATTCTAATACAAAATTATTTGTTCATATTCATTTTTCATCTATCAAGAGTGAGCTTTTTATTCAGGATTGCCCATGATTTCATAACTCAAAAGTCCTTACATATGGGTATCTGTGCATTTTGGATATGTTATGAAGGGTGTGGATATAACTATGACTCAGACAAGACCAGAAGAGTAGGTATTAAGGAAACTGTTGCTCCAAGAGCAGTTCTGAAATCTGCTGCCCCTCTTAGACAAGCCTGTAGGTCATGATTCTTCCGTTTTACCCAGCTTTAAGTTATGATTTGCATCTTTGGATTTACCTGTTCAAAGCAGCTGTAAAAGGTGAGTTAAAGCCAAACATACCGTGTGTGTCTACCCTGGAGATCTCTGCTGACACATGCCTGAGACATACAGATCAAGTTGCAGTCTAGATCTTTGAATGCATCAGAAATCACTAGTGAAAGTAGAAGACAAATATTGGTTCTCATTTTTTTAAATCAGCTTCTTTTAAGGGGTTACTGCATTGGCTTTTGCACACATCCTAACTTCCTCTGATTTATTTTCCCTATCTATAAAATACAGAAAGCAGCAGATACACCACAGGCGGAATGCAAATCAAAGTCTTCTGAAGAACTTTCTGAGATCTTGAGGTAGAAGGCATCTTGTAAGTGCTAAACATTATTATAATTACAGCATAATTATACATGGTAATATTATCTTTCTGTCACTATGAAATTACCTTTCTACAGCAGAATTTTCTTAATTGTCATATACCCGGGTGGAATCAGGAATGTGCCATTTCACAGAATCACAGAATTGCCTAGATTGGAAAAGACTGCTAAGATCATGGAGTCTAATCATTCACCTAACACCGACAAGTCCTCAACTAAACCATGTCCCTAGCACTATGTCTATGCATCTTTTAAATACCTCCATGGATGGGGACTCCACTACCACCTTGAGCAAACCGTTCCAATGCCTGATAAACCTTTCAGTAAATAAATTCTTCCTCATATAAAATGAAATCTAAACTTCCTTTAATGCAACTTCGGGCCATTTCCTCTTGTCCTATCACTTGTTACTTGGTTGAACAGATTGATCTCCACCTCTCTGCAACCTCCTTTTAGGGAGTTGTAAAGAGCCATAAGGTCTCCCCTGAGCCTCCTTTTCTCTAGGCTAAACAACCCCTGTTCCCTCAGCTGCTCCTCATAAGACATGCGGTCTAGATCTTTCACCAGCTTTGCTGCCCTTCTTTGGACATGCTCTAGTGCCTCAATATCCATCTCGTGGTGAGGGCCCAAAACTGAACATCAAACTCGAGATGCGGCCTCACCAGCACTGAGNTCAAACTCGAGATGCGGCCTCACCAGCACTG
>VZZY01023095.1:0-13103 GCA_013400335.1 Eurystomus gularis
ATTGGCTGGATGGCCGCACTCAAGTATTTGCAGACAGCAGCTCAGTGTCCAAGTGGAGACCAGTGACAANGCAGCTCAGTGTCCAAGTGGAGACCAGTGACAAATGACGTTCCTTATGGATCGGTATTAGGACCAGTGCTGTTTAACATCCTTGTTGGTAACAAGGACAGATTAAGGGTGGGATCACATGCACCCTCAGCAAGTTTGCTAGCAGCACCAAGCTGTGCAGTGTGGTTGACACACTGGAGGGAAGGGATGGCCTCCAGAGGGACCTTGACGGACTTGAGAGGTGGACCTGTGCAAACCTCATGAAGTTAAATAGGGCCAAATGCAAGGTCCTGCAGATAGGTGGGGCAATCCCAAGCACAAATACAGATTGAGCACTCAGTGGATTGAGTGCAGTCCTGAGGAGAAAGACCTGGGGGTGCTGGTTGACAGGAATCTCAATGTGACCCAGCAGTGTGTCCCTGCAACCCAGAAAGCCAACCATGTCCTGGGCTGCATCAAAAGAAGTGTAGCCAGCAGGTTGAAGGATGTGATTCTGCCCCTCTACTCTGCATTTGTGAGACCCCATCTGGAGTCCTGCATTCAGCTCTGGTGCCCCCAGCATAAAAAGGATATGGACCTGTTGGAGTGGATCCAGAGGAGGGTCATGATCAGGAATCTTGGGCTTGTTTGGCTTGGAGAAGAGAAGACTCCAGGGAGACCTTATAGCAGTCTTCCAGTACCTAAAGAAAGCCTACGAGAAGGCTGGAGAGGGACTTTTTAGAAAGGCATGTAGTTATAGGACAAGGGGTAATGACTTTAAACTTAAAGAGGGTAGATTTAGGACACTGGAACAGGTTGCCCAGAGAGGTTGTGGATGCTCCCTCCCTGGAACTGTTCAAGGCCAGGTCAGATGGAGCTTTGAGCAACCGGTCTAGTGGAAGATGGAACACACTTTGTATCAGGGCAGAGTTGGAACTAGATGAATCTTAAGGTCCTTTCCAACCCAAACTGTTCTGTGATTTTAATTTTCTCTGTGCCATCGAAGTCCATGCTATCAATGAAATTGCTAAGTGATGTCCAAGATAGGAAAGTCATTAGAAATGACAGTACTGGGGACTTGAAATGTAAATAATTTCCTAACTGTATAAAGAGTACTTTGGTCAGTAAAGTGTAGCTGTGGCAGTTGGGGTCAGGGAGACTGGCCTTGTTCAGAGCCGTTTCTTCAAGTCTAAGGGAAGTACATGGAGCATTCAGTTACCTAAGAACACGTAATAATTGTTTTCGGTGATGTAAATAAAAAAGACTGTTATGGCTTTTAAGATGAAGGCAAATCTGTTGCTGGATTAATGAATAGAATGTACGACCGAAGATACCTTTTTATAAAGAAGTGTTTTAATTTGAAAGAAAAATTCCTTACTTCACCCTTCCTATTCCCATCCTGATTTAACAGTAATGATGGAGGGGGATGCATGTGATGACAGAAGATGATCAAACAGCTGTATGGCTTTGGCACATAGCTTCTATCTGTGTTCCTCTCTCTCATTCTCTGCCTTTGTGTATGCTGCCTTAAGTGTGTTACATAGTTAAAGCTGAGAAAGTTTTCCCTCCCAAGGATGCCTATACTTAGAAGTATTTGTATTATTTTAATCTCATTTTTTATTTTTATGCTGCTGAATGATAGCTAAAGGTCTAAATATTTAGAAACCCTAGAAGGACTTACCATTTAGTTTAAAGGCAAAGAGTGTTTTGATTCATGTAGAGAGAGTTAAGTAAGGTTTAGCAGGGAAGTTTTCCCCTGGCTGATGGATGTTCCTTCCTTGAGGATGTGAAGATAGAGATGCCTCAGGATGATTAACACTGATATCTTTCCTTGGCAATTTTAGGCACAATGACTACAAAGTTGTATCTCCAGCCTTACGAGCTGTTGGGAACATCGTCACAGGAGATGATATCCAGACCCAGGTATGGACTCACTTTCTCCTGTATTATACTGTAGTTCATCTTTCTGTTAGTTGTGGTAAGCTATTCACAAGCACCTCCTCTTGTTCCTGTTGAAGTTTGAAAGTAAAGGCTGATGACACTTGTTGCCTCAAAACATGTGGTGGTTTGCGTAATTTTTTTGTTCAGTCCTGAACTGCTGTGATTCTTACATAGCTATGTCTAGAATTTGTATATAGCTGTGCAATACTCTTTGAGGTTTGGGTTTCTTTCCTTGTTTAAAGCAAGTCTGCCTCTTAAACTGAATTTTATGCTGAATGATGTGCCATAGTAGGGCCATTGACAGCTTGTCACATTTGATGCTGTTGACAATCTGTGATGAATATACCAAAAACAAATGTCTGGTCAGATTTTGGATGTGTCTGAGCACACATCTGGAGAAGCATCAGTAGGAGGCAGTGACTCCTGCCACTGCATTGGAATTAAACTGGGAGCCAGGAAACCTGATGCTTCAGAGGCACTAGGTTGTCATCCTGCTTCTTGGTAGGTTTTGCAAGGGACAGCAGCTCTCACCAGTTTTTAAAATCTGTGGGAGCAGGGAGTCCATGCCTTGCGTGCATGTTACCTGTGTTCTGGCTGGTGGCAGTCTCTTTTTACATGTAGAACAGAAGCTTCAGTTACAAGCTTCTGCTGTTGTACCTTACATTAAAGTTTCTCCCCCGCTTTGTGCATTCTGGCTCCCTTTTGTGAGGCTTAATTGGTAATATGAAGAAGAAAAGTACAGAGTAGGCTACTGCTTTTGAAACTTTACTGACTCTTGGCCTCCATCTCTAGTCCATGAACTGAAAGCATGCCTGTATGGTGCAGGCTGTCTGACAAATGCACAACCAAATTGAAGTGACAGTCTCAAAGAGGCAGGCTGTGGTGGGCTGTTGCCTCTACTAAAATTCATGGCAGAAATGGTATCAAGAACTGGTAGGAGCTGTGAATGGGGAGGTGTGTGCAGTGGAGGCAGTGGAATGAACATCCAGGAAGCGTTGGGAGCAGTTAGAGGTGTGAGATGACGTGAAGAGTGTGGAGAAGGATGCTTTCAGTGAGGTGTGGATGCATAAAGCTTATGATTTAAACTGTTAAATTACTCCTTCCCTTTAAATTATGCCAAAGTTAAAAGCCGGGTTCCTCGTCTTGAGGGTTCTTTCAATGCTTATTTTTTTGTTTTTATAAATATGTCCTTTGGAATTCTGCAATTCATTGACAGTGGGATGAGGCATAAAGATAACTTAGCAGCAGCAGGACATTGGTGAATATCTTAAAACTCAGAGGAGGTTAACACGATTTTTTTGGTTGTTGCAGTATTTTTTGTGTAGGCATCCTTGTATATTTTCAATAGCATTTGTTTTGCAGATCAGTTGTAAGAATGATTGAGGAGTGTTTTGCAATTTCAGTTTCATTAAAAATAAAGCCACAGGGAATCACTGAAACACCTGAAATGAAAGTTATTAAATACTGCATAAATCTTAGATTTTAATTCAAGAAAAGCTTAAACTTTTTTGTTGTGCGCAATATTTCCAGAGAAGCATACCATAAGCTTTCCTAGAGCTCTAGAAAACTGTTGCAAGTTGGAGAGCTTGCTAGTCCTTCCTGTAGATTGTGCTGTATGCTAAAGAGAGGTACAGAACACACATAAAATCCTTATTTGTAAGGAAGAGCTCAGCTTTGACAGTTGATACATTTTTTAATATGAATGCAACATACAACACAGTTGCCTGAAAAATTCTCTACAACCTCAGAGCATAAATCTTTTACTTTATATCTCATGTTCAACGATTAACAATTGACAGTGCTTGGGGATGGCCAAAACCATAAATGGTATGCTTGAATTTTTTTTTTTTTTTTCCCCAGCAGATACCTGATACAATCCTGAATCATAATCTTTGCTTTTTAAATCTTCATGTGGAGTAGAAAGGCTTTGGGAGTATGGGGGGTGGGGGATGTATGAGCATGGGAATTCAGTCCACGGATTCCACAATCAGAAGTCATCCCCATGATTCAACCTGATTGTCTCATCCTTTTGACCTCCACAAACAGACTTAAGAATTTCTCATTAAGTTCTATACCACACTGTTCTTTCTAGGCTGCCTGCTTTTGCCAAACAAGGCAAAACTACTGTGCTTTTTGGTAGAATCTTCCAATTTTTTACTTGTAAGAAATTGGAATTTTTTTTTTAAAAAAAGGTATTTTTCAGTCATTGAATCTGACCCTCTTAGAGAAAGCCCTTCACTATCACACATAACATGATCAAGTATTCTATCCTGTAACATCCCTGTTCTGGGGCATTTTCTCTTGTGCTTAATATTTTGATTTTGGACATGCAGATTTTCCTGCAACTTTTCTGCTCTGTAAAATTGCAACATTTTACTTAAAAAAAAAAATTTAAGAATTGCCTCTTCGTAATGTTACTGAACACAACACCAGTCTACCTCACTGTGCCAGCAGATACGGAAAACAGAAGTAGTTGGAGCTTTCAGGTGTACAAAAATACAGAAAATAAGACAGTAGCAAAATACTGTCACCTTATTTTTGTTTGGCCATAATGGGCTTAGTATCTTTTTATGTCCAGGTCATGCTAAAATCATAATGAAGGCATTGATCTCTTACCTGAATTACTCAGTTGTTTTCCTCATTGGCTTTCCTACAAATATTTATTTAATAGTTCTTGATGTTTTGGGGGCTTTTTTTAATGGTTTGTGGGGTTTTTTTTAACTTTTGGGGATCATGTGATGGGATATGCTTTTTAGATTTTGAAGACATTTTATTCCTTGTTCCTGTGATTCTTTATCCTAAATTTCCTTTAAGGTGTCATTTGTTTGTTTGGGGGTTTTTTGGTTGGTTGGTTTTGGTTTGGGGTTTTTTTACTTGTATTTTTTTTCTTTTGTATTCAGGTAATTCTGAATTGTTCAGCTCTGCAGAGTTTACTACACTTGTTGAGCAGCCCAAAAGAATCTATCAAGAAGGAAGCATGCTGGACAATATCTAATATAACAGCGGGAAACAGAGCCCAGATCCAGGTAAACTTTTCAGCTGTGATTAGTAATCTTTGTCTTGCAGGCTAGAAGAAACATACATCGGGCAGCATACTGGTTTTTGTATAAAGTGCATATTTGTATATATACACAGCTGCAGATACATAACTACATGTAAGTGGAAGTATGTTACAGTGTCTGTGTGCAATCAGAATATTTCAGTGACCCAGTCATCTCTCAGATTCAGATTCTTTAGTTTTATAATCATCCACGGATTATAAGGGGGGGAGACAGTTACGCTACGGAATGACAAAATGAGTCTAAGCTCAAGAAAATCTTGTCTTAAATAATTTGCTTCATGCCTTTGACGATCACTAAGATATACAAATTCTCAAGTATGAAAAGAGTAAGCTCCAAACGTTGAGAATCAAATAACTTTACACGTTTCTTAATTTCACCACCAGATACAGACACCTACATTGTAAAATACTTTATTCCTGTTTATATTTTCTTACAATTCCTGATGCAGGCAGTTGTGCTTAGCCAAATCAAAAATTGCTGTTTATCAAATGGAACAATAATGAAGAATATCTAACATGTTGCACGGGGATTCATCCTTTCTGATTATACCAGATTTTGTAATACCTTTGTGTTAAGTGATAACATACAGAAGCAAATGAGTCTCACCCCCTTATGCCAGTCTTTACAATTAGGCCTCCAAAAGACCACATCTTTGTTCTGAGTCTGGTCTTGGTGTTAGCCATCAGGAATAATTCCTAGGGTATGTCTCCAGGTGGTATAAATGAGAGATTGACCATCTCTTCCCCAGATAAAAGTTTTTCTTTGACTAGATAAAGAAGAAACTCCTAAATATATTTTGTTTTCCCTGGATATGGAGGTTTTTTTCAGAACACTACACTAGGGGAATTTTTTTGCTTGGCTTTCAAGGACAATGCATCATTTCTTCTCTTTCAGAAGTAACAGAAAAATAGATTGTAGCAAAACCAGGCTTTAAGTGATAAATATACATGGTTCCCATCAAGGCAGTTGAATAAGTTTCCTCATGTAAATCAAATTTAGTTCTTCTGAAGTTACGTTTCTCAGTGCTCTTCTCCCTTGCTGGATACAGAGTATTTTCAGAGATTGCAAAGGATATGCGGAAGTCTAGTTGGTGGAAACTATTCCTTAAGGAATAGAAGTAAGTAACAGAAGTATTAGATGTTAGAAATACTTGTCTCACTCATTAGTATCAAGGCAGAAACAATGCACGTTCACACAAAAAGTAAACGAAGTCCTGTACTACATTGGCAAAAGTGGCCAAGGAGTGCTTCTTTCCTCCATATACTTGTCTTTGGAAGGCAGCCTGACACTTGCCTGTCTTGTATCTGTTGGCTCTGGGTTATTAATTCTGTATGATCAGAATTAGCATGAAGTGGTTAACCCTCTTCACCCAAGGGATGGAATCACTTCTGTTTTTGCAGAAAACTTACTGAAGATTATAGAAAGGCTGCATGTTTTTCCTGAGGAAAAAGTGTATTATATCCTTTGCAGGTGGCACTTGCAATCTTTTGGTTATACATTCTCTCTTACAAAGAACACTGGGCTGCTGAAGGAGCAGCGTAATGCCTTAATACCTTGAATGAGGTCTTCATCTTCATCTCAGAAAGCATCAGTAATAAAGTTAATACTTTTGTGGAAGATAACTCAGTCTCTGCTAAGCTTCCTGGAATTAAGAGTGAAAGTTCGTCTAACTTCAGAGGTGCTTATGTTAGCAAATGAGTAGGCAAAAAAGAAAAACTTCCAAAGGTGGAAAGCTGTGTAGGTCCTTCTTGTTTGGTGTACTGATGTGACTAAGACAGAAGTGGAACTGCAAGCAAAGAAACTGCCTACATTTCTATTTGTTATGGCTTTCTCAGTTAAGATTTTACTTTTACCACTGAAGATCATGTATTTGGTCAGATACAGAGAAAGATATGTTTACTTAATCTAACCTTGGTATAGCTCCAAGAATTCTGATTCTGCCTTTATTGTGGCTTGTGTGTTAATCTGTGGGTGAGCTGAATTTCTAACAAAAGGTGCTGTATAAAATCAGCAACTGTAGCCATTTCTTCCTGCATCAGCAATTGTAATTGCTGTGCAATTAGCAGTGCAGAGAAGATAGTTACTACTGCTTGTGATAACATAAAAATGTGTTAGCCTTTGATTTTCTTGCAGTGAAGAATCTTTTGGCTGCTTTATCCATGCTGCTACCACCTTGGAAACAGGGAGGAACAGTATTTTCTCTATAGAAGGCCATTTCTGCTTTTCCTGGGTATTCTTAAGGAGTATTTTTGGGGACAGTCTAGCTCAATACATTCTCTTAATTTTGTGATTTTTTTTCCAAAGTCTTTCAGAGTTGCTTCAGGATGTGCAATCATAGGAGTGTTGCAGGTTTAAGAAGAAGAAGCACTTGAGAAAAATCAGTTACCTGCACTTGTCATTCCATAAAGAAATAAGTATCAGAAGTGGCAGTAGAAAGTAAAGTTTGTGATTAGAGAATTTTTTTCGAAACTTAAGGATCTTTTTATTTTCATATTCTTGTTCTACTGAAGATACAGTTGTGAAGAGTCCTAGAGGTAACTTAAATTCTAGTGCACCAAAAGCTGTTCCAATAGTATATTCACTTCTGTGACTTCTCCATAAGTATTCACTGTACCATGTCATCCTGTTTGAGTGAAGAAGTGCCTGTCCTTGTTCGCACAGTGTTCTTATACCTGGCATCCACTACACAGACATGTAGAAGTAAGGCTTTAGGTGAAGATTCTTAACTGTACTCTTGCTAATCCTGTGTCTTCTAAACTGTTGTGACATCCTTACTTCAAAACAAGTAAGGGTAGAAAAATGTGTGCGCTGTTAAAACCAAATTTGCCTAATCTAACTAAACAAAACTATTAGGTACATCTATGCATATGTGTTTAGTAGTTTTTTAAAGGTTTTGAGGTGTCACCAGTTTAGATCAGGCCCTTTTCTTCTGAGAACAGCTTATAATTGCTTTGTGACTTGGAAAGGTGAGGTAGGAAGGTAGGGAAAGGAAAATGAATGTTATAAGCCATTAATATTGCACCTACATGTCTGGCAGGTGATTCTTTTTAGAGTACAAAGGAAACCATTAACTCCGTGTAGAAAAATAGTTGCGGTGGTTGTGTGGGTAGAAGCTTTCTTTCTCAGGATTTCTGCATCAGGAAGAAAACAGTGTCAACCAAATCATCAAAATACATGCAGATTTCAAAGAATCCAGCTTAAAGCAGCTGCCTGAGGATATATCACAGAGAAGGTTGGAAGCATGCTGGAAGCTCAAGGGAAAAAAATGTGCGAAGCAGCTTCTCAAAAGTGAAAGCTACAGATAATTTCAGAATTAGGCCCCATTCAGAGTAATCGAGCTGCCTTCAAACTCCAAGTACGTGCGTGCTGTATGGTGAAACACTGACTGCCCTAAGTGCATACCCTATGTAATCTATATTGGGAGTTAAAAAAATGATATTTAAAAAATAGTGTTTCTGATTCTGAGCAAGAGGGAACTAAGCATTGGAACAGGCTGCCCAGGAAGTGGTGGAGTCACCATCCCTGGAGGTGTTCAAAAAACATGTAGGCATGGCGCTTCAGGACATTGTCTAGTGATCATGGTAGTGTTGGGTTGACAGCTGGACTTGATGAGGCTTCTTAGAGGTCTTTTCCAACCTTAATGATTCTGTGATTCTATCCTGTTAATTATGACATTTTGTGAATGTCATAATCCATCATAAGCCTCTATCATGAGGCTTAGCCTTCTGGAACTGCAGAAGGAGGCCCATTACAGGAAAGCTGTGAAATAAAGGACATTGGAGACTATCTACAACATGTTTGATTAGAGATCTCAAGGCTTACTGTTTCATGGAAGTAAAATTAGCAATTGCAGGTGTAATTGCAGTGATTATCTTGTGTTGAAAGTCTCATCACATGGGTAACAAATTCTGGAAAGGCTCAAATTTTTAATTTCTAGTCTCAACATAGAGAATGTCTCAACATGAGATACAAGGTGTGATGAAACCTTTCAATTCCAGAGCTGATAGGTCTGCTTTTCTCAGAAAACTCCTTCTCTGAGGTATTACTTCATACAACCCCTGCTCAATGTAAAAAATAATTACAAACATTTGAGCGGAAAAACACTTTAAAATAATTATTGAAGTTGGAAAATGCTGTTTGGTAAAGTGTTTCTTGAAGATGGTCATGTGCTAAAATGGAGAATAAAAGCCTAGTCTGTTTTTAGTAGCTGTGAGGACAAAGGAAAACTCCCATCTGGAAAGAATATCTGATTTAACTAAGTCCATGGATGAACCTGTTTAATTTGTAAGTTGAAGTATTTGTTTTCCTTTCTCCAGATTAATTTCACATTGTGCTGAATTAAAACAGTGCTTCTTGAGAATTGGCCTTCCTTACAGAAGGCATTCTAAAATACTAGATGCAGCCCTAACCTAAATTTATTTTCCTTTCTCCCTAATTCCTCCAAATTGCTCAGTAGCTCCTACTAGAGGTCAGAGACTGTAGCAAGATCTATTCCAGTCTCTGTGATGCTAATTGGATTTTCAATATCCACAATCTTTGGCCAGAAATCAGACAGGAATACTTTCAGCACACAGTATTTTATTTTTTTTTTCCTTAAAGTTCAATGTCTGCCTGACATAGTAAACCACATTGTTGCAAGTTACTAGCTGATCTAACTAGTGTGTTGTTGCTCCAGAGCAGTTGGGATCTCAGGTTACTACGGAGAATTTGGGTAGTGCTCAAGCCATGATCTAGCAATTCCCTTCTGCACACCAAGAAGATAATGAAGTATTTTGGTAAATCCAACAGGTATTTCACCTAACCAATATGAACAGGCAGAGCTATATTTAGTGTTGTTTAAGATTGCATTGGGTTACATTCCCTCCATCCACCCACTCTAAAGTATAGAAATATCAAGTTAGAGGGAAGGACTTCTATATTCATTTCCACTTTCATACTGCCTACACTGCTGTTTGGTGGCACACTCCAAAGGCTTTCAGTACTGTTTGTAAAAGATAAGGCAGCAGCCTATCACCATTAGATTTGCGCTCAAACACAATCAAGCAAACTCTTTCCAGTGTTAAGGCAATGTAAGTTAAAATGCATGAAATGTGTGAAAGCAAGCGTTGAACTTTTGTTTTGTAGCTCATATTAAAGCAAAGGAGGCTTGTTTGTTTTTTTTTTTCCTGCCAAAGGTGGAAGTGAAAGCCTTTCAGAGTGTGTTATCAACAGTGCCTAGGCAACAGAAAAGTGTGGTGGAATACAGCAGTCTTTCCCCTCTTTATTTCCATGCTTTTAAGGTTTGGGTTGGATGTGTATATCCTGATGCAGTCATGATTGTCACTAAGTATAGTTTTTGTTTGTTAATTTCCTAGTTTGTATACAGCTTTGCTGTACTTCAGTGGATAGCTTCCCCAGTCAGGGAGAAGGGGAACTACATCTTCCTGGGAGTCAGAAGGAGAACTGCACAACTGAAGCTAAATCCTGACTGTCGACCCTCCTGAAGGGTATGAAAGGCTATCACATACCTCAGAAAATGTTCTGTCTAACTTCGCAACCTGTCGAAAAGCTATGAAAAGGCAGTGCATCAGACACAATCTTCTATATCTGACAGTGAAGACATCATAGGAGTTCCCTCCTGTTGACAGGTTAAGAAACTTATCACTTCTTTTCTAATATACCTTAAATTCCAGAACATCTGGAAACCTGAGTATGGCTAGGCATGGTAGCAACAGAATCTGTGCCATGTTTTTCCTCCTTTAGGGTTTCCTGTCCTTGCTGAAGTGTGACATGGGCAAACGATGTTGCCTGTCAGTTTTAAAAACTCTGGAATGAAATACATTTTTACAATTGGGGTAAAGATACAAGCTAAGAATTGTCAGAGGCTCTTCTCCAAGAAGACCACAGTAACTCTGGGAACACAGAAAAGGAATGACATGGTTCACACAGAGTTGTGGCTTACACAGGCAAACTGTGTATCAACTTACTTAAATATAAAGTGTGGTTTATGCCATGGTTTTCAAGAGTGGTCTAAAATCTTCACATGCTGTTTGTGGTGGCAGGACTTCAAAAAGTGTCTCAATTAGGAGCAAAATATGGCATTGCTGACAAGAGGACCAGACAAAGTCAAACTCTTTCAGGTTTAAGTTTGTGCTCAAGTACAAAACCTTTTTTCAGGCTTCTGTGTGGTGAATCCCATACGTCATACCACATTGAGGGCAGCAGAGCTAGAATACCTAAAATTCCTTTATTCTGTCTGAAAACCTCAGCACTGTTTATTGCTATCTTTCTTCTGTAGGACAGACCCTAAAAGTTGGAGACACCTCAACAAGGTGCTGTTCACTGTAGTGCAGGTTCTTCCCAATAACCGTAGCAGCCTTTTGTAAACTGGCTAGAAGTTTGCTTGATACACAGTTTGGAGTAAGTATATAGGCTTGAGTGTCTATGTCAACAACATAAAAGCCCATTAGAACTGAGGTCTGAAGTGCTTCCTTCCTGGCTGTCAGATGGCAGTGGTTTTGTGCTCACATCATGTTAAGTAGCTTTATCTTACAAATATTTGCCATGTTATTTAAAAAGCAGTTGTAAGTAGAATCAATAAACAAGATAACTGGAACAGAAGTGACTGAGAAGCCTCTGTGAACTGAAATGTTCATCCAGGAGAAGGAGATCATAGCAGTAGGGCTCTATTCACAGCTGCCAGCTACGGTGCTGACTGTAATCTTGATTTGTTAAAGATAATGAGAGAGATTGCAGGAGTGGGAAAACAGTCACGCTGTAAGACATGGTTGCTTTCACATTTACATGATGAATCACGTAGACACACGATGCCAGCACTTGCATAGTAAATGTATGTGTATTTTTGCATACCATAACTGATTTTTTTGTGGTAACTTAGAGGAGAAGCAGCAAATTCGCTTGGTATTGACCAGCTCAAAATACTAATTTAATATACCACTGCTGAAGACCTGCTCCCTAGCAGTGACTACAGTGTATCTAGGTTCAACGTCCATGCAGATGTAATGGAACTCTGAAAATTCACTTTAATCTAGCTTCACTCCTTAAAAATAAAATACTATAAAGTGAAGAAGCTTGATTAAAATAAATAAGAAGGGTATAATGTTTCCAAGAGACAGGCAACCCACTTGGAGGGCCACAGCACGGGGATACCATTCTATTAAAAAAAAACCAAACACAGACAAAAAAGGTTGACACTTCAAAAGTGAGGACCTGATTTAAAAATTGCAGTGTTAGTTTAATGTATTAAAGGATGGGCTCTGAGTTACCTATTATGCAGGAAAGATTTCCAGTGTGTTTTGAAGATACCACCTCAGTGCCCAGTAGTAGCAGCCTAAAAACAATGTGAATGTTAGAAATCATCAGGAAAGGGAAGAAAAAAACCAAACCAAACAACAAAAAGGGAATCCTTACTCTTGTTCTAGTGTAAATTTTTGCTGTTGCTCTGTATGTACATCCCATCTTCAGAGGACATGGTAGAAGTAGGTGCTGAGGAGGAACCATAAAATGCCAGCTGTATGCCATATAAGCAGGTCTTTTATAGACTGAGACAAGCAAAGGGAGATGTGGCAGAATGCTGTAGAAACAAGTGGCATTTGAGAAGGTGAATAAGGAATGATTGTTCTTTGATTTTTGAGCAAAATTTTTTTTAAGGAAGAGGCATCAGAGAAGTTACTAGGTGCTGTATTTAGAACAGGCAAGCACGTATCTTCTCATACAGGTTTGGTCTAATGAACTCATTGCTGCAACTGTGAATACTTAAAGGAGAAAAAGAAAAATAAACACGACTAGAGTTTACACTTTCCTGTGCATCTGCTGTTGATTGCTGTTGGAAGTAGGATGTTGGTATGTTTTGTTCTTACATGCAAACACGAGTAACTTGGATTGGAAAAACCCATACAAAACTGCTAAAAATAGTACGGATTTTGGAACATTTAAGTACAAATTTTTAAAGTTGTTGAACTGAAATAGTTTGATGTATGAATTTGATTTGAAAGCTGTGCTCTTCAGCATTTTATATGCACTACATCACTTTAGTCATAGATTCATGGATTTTTTTTGGTTGGAAGAGACCTT
>VZZY01023097.1:0-17141 GCA_013400335.1 Eurystomus gularis
CTGGATGGCAACCCTTTCCTCCATTATATCAACCACACCACACAGCTTGGTGTCATATACAAACGTGCTGAGGGTGCACTCAATTCCACTGTCCATGTCACCTATAAATATATTAAATAACACCCATCCCAAGACCGATCCCTGAGGGACACCACTCGTTACCGACCTCCACTTGGACATCGAGCTGTTGATGGCAACTCTTTGAGTGTGACCATCTATCCAATTCCTTATCCACCAAGTTGTCCATCTGTCAAATCCATGTCTCTCCAGTTTAGAGACCAGGATGTCATGTGGGACAGTGTCAAGGGCTTTGCTGAAGTCCAGGTAGATGACATCAGTTGCCCTTTCCTTATCCACCAGCACCATTACTGCATTGTAAAAGGCCACCAGATTTCTCAGGCAAGATTTGCCCTTGGTGAAGCCATGTTGGTTGGCACCAATTACCTCCTCATTTTCCATGTGCCTTAGCAGAGCCTTCAGGAGGATCTGCTCCATGATCTTGCCATAAATTTATTACAAATCAAATCAGAGTAGGGTAATGAGAAATAAAACATAATCTTAAAACACTTCCCACCATCCCTCTCTTCTTCCCAGTCCCAACTTCATTCACGATTTTCTCTACCTTCTCTCTCCCAGTGGTGCAGCAGGACAGGGAACAGGGGTTGCGATTAGTTCATCACATGTGGTCTCTGCTGCTCCTTCCTCCTCTGTGGGAGGACTCCTCACACTCTTCCCCTGCTCCAATGTGGGGTCCCTCCCATGGAAACAGTCCTCCATTAACTTCTCCAATCTAAGTCCTTTCCACAGTCTTCAGTTCTTCATAAACTCTGCCAACGTGGGTCCTTTCCACTGAGTACATTCTTTCAGGAACAGACTCTTCCAGCACAGGTCCCCCAGGGAATCACAAGTCCTGCCAGCAAATCTGCTCCAGCGTGGGCTCCTCTCTCCATAGGGCCACAGGTCCTGTGAGGAGCCTGCTCCAGTGTGAGCTTCCCACAGGGTCACAGCCTCCTTTAGGCACATGCACCTACTCCAGCATGGAGTCCTCCACAGGCTGCAGGTGGATATCTGCTCCACTGTTAACCTCTATAGGCTGCAAGAGGACAGCCTGCCTCAACATGGTGTTCACTGTGGGCTGCAGGGGAATTTCCACTCCAATGTCTGGGGCATTTCCTCTCCCTTCTTCTTCACTAACCTTAGTGACTGCAAAGTTGTTTCTCTCACATACTCCAGCTGCTCTTCCCATCATTAGGTTTTTTTTTCCCCCCTTCTTAAATATGGTATCATAGACGTGCTACTACCATTTCTAGTTGGCATAGCTCTATCAGACATAAGAGAAGCTTCTAGCACCTTCTCACAGAAACCATCCCTGTAGCAGCCCCGCTACCAAAACCTTACCATGTAACCCCCAAACAGCTGAAAAAGCTTCCTTCTCCTAAAATGGCTTCTCCATGCTACCGATCATTTCTTCATAACTCTTCCAGCTTCCACTCTTCCATTCTAGATCACCAGAACCCAAAGCAGTTCTAAGCACAAATATTACACAGCAGACATTCCTCATTCACTTACATCCCAGAATTAGCCTACTCAGGTTTCTAGTGTGACCAGAATATAAACATCTTCTCTAATACACTAGGTTGCTTTTTCTTCATGTTTCCAAATAGAGCTTTAGCATTTTTTCAGAAGCCTTCCTCTTGACCCATTAGCAAGTAGCAGCGGTGCAAGAAGATGTCCTTTTAACAATAAATTCAATTAAATGAGTGAACAAGTATGAAGATAGCATCTACAAGGTTAAAAAGTTACTATTTCACTGGGGTCATATCTTCTCTCCAGTATCAGATATGATGCAGTGAAGCCATAGGATTTCTGAGGTGGAGAAAGTGCTTAATTCAGCCAATTGAACTTAACATGCGAGAATTATCTGATCTGAATTTAAACTTTACAGTTCTGGACAACAGTAATAAAACCTTTATCTGAACTATTGTGTTCTCCCAACAGTTCATCAGCTTTGTAGCTCCAAGAAAGACAAAAAGATAAGCCCATTTTCTTTTACATATCTAAGATAATGCTCTTATAATGTGTAGTAAAAGATGGTATAAAAAGTTGGACTTTTCATTTGGATGCCTATTTTCTTTGAAAGTTCAGGGTTTGTGTTTTCTGTCACAATTTACTCTAGCTTTTAGTAGTTGGAAGTGCTCACAAAAAAAAATGTCTCTTCTGGCTGAAACAATTTTTAGATCTTCTATATGTATGTGTATTAGACATTAAAAGAGAAGGCTTAAAAGTAAACTTCCCACCTATTCAAGAAGAGGATTTGGGGTATCTAAATGGTTTAGGCATTAAATTATCACACCCACTTTTCTAGCTTGCATCCTCTATAATCTTTTCTGTAATCAGAAAGCTGAGTAAAATACATTTATATAACCCAGCATAAGAGGACTGTTACTGAGAATCAGAGCTGGTTTCTTGTGCAAGATGATGCAGACAGTGTAGACTTACAGGACAGGATACAAGTAGGCTGGAAATCAATAGAGCTGTATATTTGTAGCCAGGAAGCCACTGTTAAAATAAACATCTTTCATCACAGTCATGTGAAAAAAGGGATGAAGTTTGTTATTGTATTTTTTAGACCAGGGCTATCTCTGCAATACCTAGTCAAATAAGTGGTGTTTTCTTCAGTGGGTAGTTCTGGTAACTTAAATAGGACATCATTATGCATGGTATTTGCAGTACATTAATTTCAAATAATTTGACCTAGCTTCATTAAACAACTATAGGTGACAGGTTTTTCTGTGTAGCCTTACCATTCATTGTAAAGCTGTGGCTGAGATTCTTCAATGAATAAACAGGAGAGTAAAGAGATACTTCTTATTGCTGCATTCAGAATTGGCTGGAATAATCCTGTAACCATTGGTTGCTGTAACACTGTATAGGAGGAACCTATAAAATCCATATGTCAACATTTGAGGAAAGTAAATTGACAAGTTGTAGCAGATGAAGAAATGATATTTGTATGATTTGAGGTTTTAAGAAAATACTTTCTTAGGGAGAAAGAAGGTGATACATGAAGAGTGTCATCTGGAGAAGATAAAGTGACAGGATTAGATGGCTGCATTCAAGGCTGCCATTGAGCTAATAGTAACTGGAGCACAAAATTTTTAAAAAGGCATCATTCCTGGACATTTCTGTATCAAGTTTGAGTGAGTAAGGAGGAAGAAGGCAAAGTGCCTACTGTAAAGTGACACTCCCCAGAAAGGAAGCACGAATGCGGGGAGATTAATTTGTTGGAGAAAGCTTTTTAAGCAGACCACTGCTTGAGCTAGGCCAGTTTGTCTCCATTCCAGTCCTGTTTCCATGGGGACATATAACCTGAAGCCTTAAGATTCAAAAGGAAAATGCCATATTTTTTAGCAATGGTGGTCCTTAGCCACAAGAAGAAATGTTGAGAGAAGTGATGGGTACTGTATCATTTGATATATTCAGGTGGAGACAGGCTACCTTTCTGAAAGACATAGTTTATTAGCACAAAGCTCCTGGGTTTAGTTTGGTGTCAATAGGATGAAAAAGGTTTGAGATAGATTCACTAGATTGGGTGAACCGTGTAAAAATGTATCAGCTCTGGATGACTAGCTCAAGCTTTCAGAACCAGCTATTTCAGCCAGAAGAGCTAGTGCTTCATCATTTAATAGAAGTATTGTGAATTTTAATTCAATTATGTCTACAAGATACATGGACTCCTTCCTGTGAAAACTACCCCAGAAACAGAAGACATAATTAGAAACAGATGATTGCACTAATTGCATGCTCAGGAACACGTCTCTCTGTGTTTCCTCAAAAGGAAAATGCTGCATAAGCATAGTTTGGATAATGAGCAAATCACATGGAAGAATTCTTGCTCATGTCTTCAACAAGACACATATCTTTGTAGAGATTAGAAGCTGCTCAGTGACTTTCAATTCACCTTTTCAACTAATTGTTACATGTAAGGGGAAGGAGGCATGTTTGCAAATTCATGCTTAAGAAAAAAGTGTCGGAGTGATACAGCACCTATTGTGGTGCATTTTCTGCATTCTGTGCATTTTCTCCCCCTATACTCTGCTTAGGAAAAATGAATCATGGATTAGATGATTTGCAAAGGATATTTTGCTTAAAATTATGAAAGACACTTTGGCTTTCAGATAGGATTAATGTTTTTCTTCTTTTAGTGCAGAATATTTACCTTCTCAAGTCATCACTAACCACAGCAATGTATGACTCACTGACTTGAGATCATCCTACCTTTTGCCCCCAGTTTATCTGGGATAAAATCTGTTCCTATGCTCGCACCTACTAGACTACGTGAAAGATTACCTCATGAGGTGAATGTCTGGAGATCCACCTACCATCTAACCAAGAAAAAAAATATATATACACACAATCGTTTCCATCCTAATTCAGTCCTGAGCCTTTTTTAAATCCTATTCCTTACTTCCTATATGTTGCCTAGGTGGTAAGTTCTTCAGGCCATGGTTGTGGTGCTCATGGGTGTCTATAATGACAGAAGTTGGTATTGATATTTCAGTAACTAAAAAACCTCTTTTCTACTTCAAAATTAAGACAGTGGTCTTTCATACCCACCACCTTGAAAAAAGAAAGAGAAAGGGAAGGACATGTTCTCTATTCTTTTGTACTTTCAAAGTGCCAGCTCCACAGCAAACTAAATTGTCAATATTCAATTAAGTAAAATATTTTAAGTGTCTCATTTCATTGTTATAAAGTTATCCTTTCTGGATGTAGTTTGAGATGGTCTGGCACACACTTGGAAGAAAGAGTTTTTAGCAAGGCTTCTGCTCAGTGCTTTTAAAGATGTCTTCTAGAAAATATATTAGAGACATGACTACTATTATTTCACTGCATGAGGGAAGGCCATTGCCTTGCTGTTCATGGCAACTTCTGTTCTTTGGGGGTCTATAAATTATGAAGCCAAAAAATAAAATGTGAACTTTAATGAATTCTCTCTCCTGGAGGCTCCAAGAGAGAAATCTGAGTGCAAGAAGAGTGGGGGAGCTAAGGACAAAAGAAAAAGAGAAGTTATCTGGCATTAGCATAGCCTACCACTGCATTAGATTCCTTTTAAAAGGAAAACAGTGATACATGTTGCAGCATTAGTACAGACATCTAAACTGTGGGGGAAAGGAAAAATTGAGTTAAGAAGGTCCACATAGTAGACATCAAGGTGAGTAGTCTTTTCCCTGGATTACTTCACGAGCATTTAAAAATGCTTGAAACAACTCATCCAGCCAACCACCAAGGTGGAGATAATGTATGAGTTCAGGAAGACAGTTTGTGTGTAGGTCTCAGTCCCTTTAACACTTTCTTTGAAAACTCAAGCCTCTCCATCCAACCTGCAGAAGCTTTGAGCGTAGGGACAAGAATTGAACTACCAAAGTGGGGTGCTTGTCAGAGCTCCTTCAGCAGGGATACAGGAGTGCCTGCTGCTTGTACTGTATTCCACACTTGTCCTAGTTTTCTGCATGCACCCTCCAAGGCACCGGCAGCATGGATGACAGACAAGGCAGCTGTGAAGCAGCCTTTTGTTGTGTTGCCAATGGCCACTTTGGTGATGGCCTGTTTTGGGAGGTGTTTGGATACAAGGAACCATTCCCCTATGTGTCAGTCCTTGAAAAAAAGAAATATACTACCCCCACCAGCTCCACTTTTTGTTTATCCCTACTGCACTTGCCTGCAAGAAGAAGGCTCACTCTTCTCTTTTAATAATTTAGGGCAAAGATTTAACAGAGAGCTCCAAAACTGCAGGAGAAATGTCCTTGAACTTAAATGGTTGGATAAAAATAGGTCTTTAATACAGTCAGGCAGCTACCTGAAATGTGTTTTCTGACTGCCACTTCATCAAAAAACCTTTAACACTGCTGCCACTGCCTCTCAGCTTCCTGAGAGCAGAGAGATCCCTTCCACCTCCTCCTCTCAAGAGCAGCACCAAGGCCAGCAGTACCATGCACGGAGGTGCCCCACTTGTCCATGCTTGATACCAAACAGTAGTATTTGAATTCTCTCTCCACCCAAAGGATGCTCTTGTGATTTTCAATCTCCAGGTTAAATCACCTGAGGATAACTCAGGTAAAGATGCAAAAGAAATATAAAACTAACACAGTTTGTTCAAAGCCATGCAGATAGAGACAGGGCAGAAGCTGTGAATAGATTCCAAGCCTCCTCATTCATTCTCCTGTGTCTGCTGCCCCAGACCTTGTTGCTTATGTTTAAAAAAGACAAGAATTTCTTTTGGAAGCACCACCCTCCCTCACTCTCTCTCCTCTCCCTTCCCTTCTTTTCCTCGCCCCACTTTCTCACCTAGATAGTGCAAGAAGTGCAACTCTCGTACAAAATGTCCCTGCACATATGAGATGTAGAAGAGCATGATCCTGCATGAAGAGGATGCTGTCTGATGTGCTTGCAGTGTGGAGGTCTTCTATCTTCTGCCAGAGTTCAAATGGATTACCTTGGTCAAAGCAAAGGACCTTTCTGTGACCCAGTTTCCGCTCGTAGGGAGGATGAGTAATCATAATACTGGGGATTTTTTGAAGCTTAATTCAATGACATTCATGCAATAGGTTGTGATTAGTGGAAGTAAAGATATGAAAAGAAATTAAACAATTCTAAAGCAGCTGTCTTGTTGGCACAATATTAAAGCAGCTGATTATGGGCACTTAATTGAAGGAAATGAGAATTATGATCAGTTAGCACAGAAGCAAATATGTGATCGACAGCCTGATGAGAATGTAATTCCACACTTTTCTGATCTGAAAAGAATACTGAGCCATGAAATGGGCATATTTTTTAAGTGAGTTGAAGATGCTTTGGTAACTAAATCTAGGATTTCTTATTTGTTGAACTTTTGCTTTGGAAGAGCTAGTGAGGTTCTGCAATGCATGTTCTGCCCCATAGAATGAACTTGAGCTGCAAGTACAATCTTTGGGCTCAGCAAAGGGTGATGAGAGAAACAGACTGAAACTGCATGTTTGACAAGAATCATTGCTCTTGCCTTGATGCCTTGATAGGCTTCTCACAACCTGACCCCTAGTAGGGCAATCTGTGATCTTTGCAGATTGTAAAATGGTCTTTTCCACAAAAGAGTTTGTTTTAAACAATTTGTTCTAAAACCTTCTTTGCTTTGGTGGTTGCTATCCCCTTGTTTGCTTTCTCTCTGCATGGCTAAGAGCTCTCTAAAGGAGAAATCTCTAGCAGAGAAACTTGTCAATATGTCAGTCCCATTTCTGTGTATACCTGTAAGGTGCTTCAGAGCAACGTTTAACTCTATATAAACACAGTGCTTTGTATTTTTGTATACTGAGGTCTTAGCATGACATTGCCTAGTATGGCAAAGATGCAACAAAGATGTGGCAAGAAGTCTGGGAGCTAAATGACATCATTCCATAGCCACAAGCATCTTACAGACTGGGATCTTGACATTCTTCCTCTAGGAGAATGCCTGGGAGAAATCAAGGTAGTACTTTAGTTTCCTTTAAACTATTAGTGAACCTCAGACATCTTTAAAGAGCATGAGAAGCGGTCTCTGAGGATGGAAGAAGGAGATAAAAAGTTAAATAGATTGTTTTTTTCACATCATTTTTATTAAGCAGTTTATGGGCAGTGACGCCTAGCAGGTTGGGTCTGCTTGACTAATTTATAAAGCATAAAAGACTGTCATTAGCGTTTTTCTTCTTATTGGCAGACACATTCTGCCTCTGTGCCTCTGACTATGCTCCCTACTCTGATTCATCCCTGTGGTGAACCGATCACATGATTTTTCTGCCTTATTAAAACAGTGAGCAAAAAACTCAATTTCCCATAAATCTATTCTGCATAAATCCTCCAGGAAGACGGAAGATTGATAACACCGACCATAAATATTGAAAAAGTAAACAATTGCTCTCTTTTCCGCCTCACTGCACAAAGGGACCACATCGCTCCTGCCAAGCGCCCCCCCCCCCACCTCCCTCCGCCGCTGCCGGAAAGGAGCGAGGAGGAGGGGGGGGAAAACTGAACTGAGCTGCCAGCGCAGCCCCCTGAAGAAACCAAGCAGCCAGAGAGGGGGGCAACTGAACTGAGCTGTCAGCGCAGCCCCCTGAAGAAACCAAGCAGCCAGAGAGAAGGGAGCAGCCGCCGCGGAGAGCCGCCGGGCAGAACTGCTGACTCCCACTACTCTAGGAATCCGGGGGAGAGAAAGAAGCCGTGAGCTGCCTCCGGCCGTAAGTTGCGCAATCGCTGCCACTGCCGTGAGCTGCCGCCGCGAACCAAAACTGAAAAAATCCAAAGAAAAAGCTGCAAGCTGCAGCAAGAAGAAGAAATTGCAACAAGAGGCCGTTGGAAGCTGCGTGCTGCAGAAAGCTATGCCGCAGAAGGCCGCGTCGCCAGAAAAAGNAAGCTGACGCCACCGTCGGAGGGAGAGAGAGGAAAAACAAGAGAGAGAGAAAGAGAGAGAAACTCCGATCTCACCGAAAAGCTAGAAGCTGCTGACGCCATCAAAACAGTCCAGGTCTGCCGGTCGGGCATCATCGCCATTCCACGGAGACCATCACCAAACGCCGAAAGGACACACGCACGCACACACACGCACCATCCACACATACAGGTCGTATTTTGACATAATTAAGTCCTTATTTGCCCTTATCTCTCGGTGGGTAAGAGAGGGAGTGAATGGGTGGGCGTGGTGTTCTTTAATACCATAATATTTCCATAGAGTAAATAAGGTTTTATTTGAATATATTTAGTAATAAACTTGTTAGATACTCATTCGGTCTCCGTGTTTGCTTGCGAGCTTGGTGGGGAGATGTCCCAATTTACCCTCAACCCTTCTCCCTTTGGGAGGTGGTTGGACCTCTGCGCGCCCGACCGTGACAATCCCCTTTGTTGTACAAGGCTGTTTTATTGCCCCCCTTCCTCATGCTTATCTAAACATTACGTAATGATGTAGAGGAGGGGAAAGGGGATGCCCACTTTAATAGTCCCATGATATATGTTTGCTTTTAACTAGTGTAATCCCAGAAAACTTTGTAACATCTTCTGTTCCACTTGTGTACCATCTGCCAAAGATTTCTGTTAACAAGGCTTGTATGATATCCAGGGGAAGGATTCCAGACATTTGCTGGTATTTTATAGCAAACAATATGGAGAAGGAAGGACGAAAAGGGCATTGTCATCAGCTTACAATGATGTTAGTGACTTTTTATCATGATAAACTTGAATTAATTTTTAATCTTAAGTCATCACAGTAAATATTGTATCTGATAGCTAAAAAATCCTAGGATTTTATTTCCATAGTGATGTCACTGTGTTCACATTCATTCCATATGAATTTACCCTCAGAACCCCACATCTATTTTCTCCAAATACCTGAAGACCAGCAAGCATCCATCAATCTAATTTCATGATCAATCCATCTATCTTGCATTATGTTTCCATTTAACATTTATATAAGTGAGGAGGGACCTTGTTTACACTCAATAATTCTTTTTTTCAAGTATATATACCAGCACGTATATATACTTGTAAACTCTTAAATCAAGGTACTGGTAGCAGATGTAAATGTGGCAAAATCTTGCCAGGAATGGTGATACAGCCTGAAAAGGGTAATAAAGATAAATAAATAAATATACAAATAAATATTGAACGTGACAATCTTTGTTGTTGTGCTGTGTGTAATTCCAGGGAGATGCAGAGAGCTTTGGTACTGTGCAACCTGGCCTAGGTAGAGATGTCCCTACTTGAGTAGAGAGGTTGGACCAGATGACCTCTAGAGGTCCCTTCCAGCCTAGAACATTCTATGATTCTCTGATTCTATGATATGCATTAGGTGACATCCACATCTCTGAATCTCTTCCATTTTAGTTGTCATGTATAAGTGTGAAAGATGCAAGTGGATTTAATTTCCCTTCCAGAAACAGCAACGATTCAGAGGAAAGTTTCCGAGGGTCTTGTTCCAGGTTACTCCATCTTGCTCAGTATTCTTTGCTCTAAGCTGTACAAGGACAACTTAGTACTGACAAAATAATTATATTTTGACTTCTGTAAATGTGGTTTATGGACTTGAAATTAATTCAAATCCAGCCTTGTCTCTGTAATATCTTGCTTTACTTTCACTGGGTGCATTTTCAATTAAGTTGGTGAACTTTTCAGCTGAGTAATAAGTACCTACTGGAAGATGAATGCAGAATACCAAGACGCAACCAAATTTTGTCCTATTTGTTCAGGCTGCCAAGTACAAGGGGGTACTAGAAATAAATCAGGCATGCTTCCTGAACTTGATCAAATGGTACATCTTGGCATAGGGTTAGACAGGAATCTGCCCACCTCACTGCAGCTATCCAGGTTTGAGGTTGATTTTGTACTTCATAAGAGACTGGTGGAACACCAGAAAGATTTTGTTAAGGCTCAGATGAGCAAACTGGGCTAATTCCAAGTCTAAGAGTTGATTTTCTCCAGAAAGCTGTGCTTCTTTGGAAATCTGTAGGAGTTGGTTCCCCATTCACAGAAGATTTTTTGCCTTCTGCTCCTCAAATCTAGGCACAATTACTGATAAAATTGAGATTACCAGTTTAACTATCACACAGAAAACATCTCCACAGGTTACCAAATCTATCAGTTTTCATTGCCTCTTTAAAAACATGCATGTGAAGTTGATGCACATGCATAAATCTTGCTAGGAAAACCAACCAACTTGCAAAAAGCCATTCTCTACTGCTACTGAAGAAGGACTCTTTTTTCATTTATCTTCTTACTTGTAAGTAAATTTGAAGAACTATCTACATTTTGGCGCCAGAATATCTCTTAATTGTGACCACCATTTTGGTCAGCTCAAATTTGAAAGCAACATTCTGCTGAAATGCCTAAATATGGAGAGCCTTCTAGCACAATGTCTGAACCTACTACACAAGACTTATTTTGGGCTGCAGGGTTTGTGAAAAAGCAAAGGAAGGGATAGAGGTTTCCAGTGCCATTCACAGGTGGTTCAAGAGAAAAGGAAATAAAATAAGGAAGAGAGTAATTGTGTTGCAGATGATACAATGTGTGAGAGGTGGGACAAATGCAGACTGTAGTACTACTGAGGCAAAGTAATCTTTTTCTCTGTCTAGAAGACTAGCTGCCTGTAGGATATGGTTCCAGTTTCAGCATCCCCAGTGCCTGCATGTAAGACACGTATTTCACCATAAGCCTGAAATAATACTTTCAGATTGCCAAAACAAAGATAACTTACTGATTTCCCACTCCCCTTTATTGTCCCACTGACTGAAAGATTATGTTCAACTTTGGCACTTCTCCACCACTAGCCTAATTGCAAAATCAGGGAATCTGAATCTCTCTCAGTGCACTCTGCAGATAAGGAAAACACTTTATGTGTTGCTTCTTTAGTGGCAGAGTTGGTGTTATGTGTACTTCTGTAGAGTGAAAACATATTGATTAGGTTTTCTGAGAAGAGGCTGAGCATTTTATTGTAGAACCTAAGCATAACTTTATCCTCTAACCTGTATCTGTCTTGTTGGGTTGTAAATGGGAGTAAGCTATTTAGAAGACATACTGTATATTTCCTAACTATGGTTAGTTGCGTATTCTCAGTTTAATAATTCTAGTTCCTGAGTACTATTTTAGAAATGCATTTAAGTACGTTATTTCTTGGCCCATTGTCATGGATTTGGAGTGAGGATTATTCCCTTCCCAGTCTGAAGCACTCACAGAGACTGTGATTTTTCTTCATTCATCTTCAGACTTCGTTTCTGGTCTTTATTTTTTGTGCCACCTCCTTAGGCCTTTGACTTCCACCCTCTGGATTTCTTTACTTCTTCCACATCTTCTTTAAAAATGCCTTTTGCCAAAGTAGATACTATTCTAGCTGAAATGGGCCAGTGATGTCTCAGGTGTAAAACTTCTGTTTATAATCCCAGTCTCTGGGAGGAAACTTGGTGAAAATTTAATAGTGTTAACTCATGCTGGGCTTCCATTCCACAGTAAATCCTGGTTGCTTTTTTGCAGAACTACTCCCTAGCCTCATCTTGTATTTATATAGCTGAAGATTCACAGTAACCACAATTTACAACAACACAGAGAGAGTTAAGAGCTCAAACATTAAAAGTGAAATTAAGGAGAATAGTGAACTGCTACAAACATGGATCTAAACAAGGATATCACAGAATCACAGAACAGTAGGGGTTGGAAGGGACCTCTGGAGATAATCTTGTTCAACCTCTCTGCCAAAGCAGGTTCCCTAGAGCTGGTTGCCCAGGACTGCATCCAGGTGGGTTTTTAATACCTCCAGAGAAGAAGACTCCACAACCTCTCTGGGCAGCCTGGTCCAGGGTTCTGTCACCCTCAAAAAAGAAAAAAAGTTTTTCCTTATTTTCAGATGGAATTTTCTGTGTTCCTGTTGGTGCATATTGCCCCTTGCCCTGTCACTGGCACCACTGAAAAGAGCCTGGCCCCATGCTTTGGACCCCCACCCTTCAGATATTTGTAAGCATTGATCCCCTCTTAGTCTTCTCTTCTCCATCCTAAACAGATGTGGGTTTCTCAGCCTTTCCTTGTAAGAGAGGTGTTCCAGTCCCCTGATCATCTTCGTAGCCCTCTACTGGATTCTCTCCAGTAGGTCCTTGTCTCTCTTGAACTGGTGAGCCCAGAACTGGACACAATACTCCAGATTTGGCCTCGCTAGGGCAGAGTAGAGGGAGAGGAGAACCTCCCTCAACTTGCTGGTTGCACTCTTCTTAATTGATCCCAGGCTACAATTGGCCTCCTTTGCCACAAATGCATATTGCTGGCTCATGGTTAACCTTTGTCCATGAGGACTCCCAGGTCCTTCTCTGTAGAGCTGCTTTCCAGCAGGTCAGCCCCTAACCTGTACTGGTGCATGGGATTATTCCTCCCCAGGTGCAGTACCCTACACTTGCCCTTGTTGAACTTCATTATATTCCTCTCCGCCCAACTCTCCAGCCCATCCAGGTCTTGCTGAATGGCAGCACAGCCTCCTGGTGCATCAGCTACTCCTCCCAGTTTTATATAATCTGCAAACTTGCTGAGGGTACACTCTGTCCCTTCATTCAAGCCATTGATGAAGATGTTGAACAAGACTGGACCCAGTACTGACCCCTGGGGAACACCATTAGCTACAGGTGTCCAACCTCTCAACTTCCTCTGTGACACTGATCACAACCACAACAAGGCCATGTAGATCTATCTTGCACTGTAAATGTGTCATCTCTCAATAGCTGAGCAGTGTTGAGTAGGAAATAAAATTTCTGATATCCTCTGTGAGTAGCAAGCAGTACCGTGTACATGCAGGGAGGGTAAAGGAGGAAACTGGTTCAGTAGATATTTCAGCATACTGTCTTTCAGCTCATTATAAGCAAAAATTTCAGATGTCTTTTGCTAAGCTGCCAGGGTGACCTAAAATTGATCTCCCCATTGTGATGTACTAAGTAATGATTAAGGTATAGTGTTTGTGAGATACTTTAAATTAAAATTAAAGGTTGGACCAGGTGATCTTTCAAGGTCCTGGGCTTGAAATCAACCTTGGCTTTTGCAACCTGGGCTGTTCTATGGTTCTATGTTCTTATGAAAATAAAGAAAAAAAATCTTTAGAATTGTACTAGTCAGGAAGAAAAGGGAAAGAGGGAAGATCAAGATACTCATTGTGCTCTTAAGCCATGTATAAATAGAACCAGAAAGTTTTCTGGTTGTATCAGGTCATACACAACAGAAGGAAATAGAAAACAGCATATTGACTGTGCTGAGCAAAGGTACTGGTGTACTGATAAATGCAGAGCAGTTAATAACCCTGCTCAGCTGGACATAACTAGCAGCATGTAGGTCAAGCACTGGTTAATAGGACCCAGAAACTGAAGCTCATCCATTATATAAGTAATAGATATGAAGACATCTGGCACAAAAGAAATAGAAAGGACTTGAACACCACGGAAAGTGTCTTGGACTGCACACTCGCTAGATATCTCAAGACAAAACAGTACTTACTGCTGGGCTTCCAAATGTCATGGTTTGTTTGCCAATGTTGGAAGAGTGTGCCCAGCATAATAATGTTCAGCACGGATCTTTTGCTCTGTGCTACATGATACGGTGTTTGCTGTCTGGCAGCATCTATGGAGGAGGGAAACAAGATGTGTGGTTCTGAAAACACACTGGACTGGAGTTGTAATGGCAGTGTGTGTGTGGCAGCTGCTGAAACAAAGGCACAGACATTGCCCCCACTGCAACTTAGCACAAATTAAAATCAAACAAAATCTCCTTCCACAGTGTTACCAATGGAGTTAAGAGAGGGAATCTCAGTATGACCTTTCTACCTTTATTTCTCTTATTCTAGTGAAAGAGCCAGCTGGCATATAACTGTTATATTCTGAGGTACTTACTGTTGTCTTATCACAGTATAATGGAGCTAGTTCTGTTGTAGGAAACATTGGGAGATTTTTCCCTTCAAGATATTGACTGCAGCCTGCCTGTATATTTTTGTGACTTGCTGGTAAATTGTCCCTGGGACCAATGCTGATTAAAGGCTTCCACACAGAAGATATGCAGACAGAACAGCAAACTGGTCCTGTGGATGGATTGCCTTAACCCTTGGTGACAGTGATGAGAGCAGTGCTGACCATTTGTCATATTTAATGCACCTCTTCACAAACCTTACAAAACCCATCTAGTCTTATAAATTGCTACTGAGTCCTCCAGCTTGCCAAGCGGCCACAAGGAATCAAAGTGCTTGAAAAACAGAGCAGGCCCAGATAATTGCCTAAACCTGAAAGTTTCCCATTGCAGCTGTCCTTCAGTGAGGGCATAAAAATGTTCAGATTGGGTCTTTACAACTATATTTCTAGCACTCATAGTTCTGAAATGGATTGCGAAACTACTCATAAATTTAACTAACATGCTTTTTTTTCTAGAAATTATGCATGTGGACTCCAAGGCCTGCATGAGATTTAGAAAAGGTTAAGAATTAGGATCCAAATAATCACAGAATCATAGAATAGTTTGGGTTGGAAGGGACCTTAAAGATCATCTAGTTCCAACCTCCCTGCCATGGCAGGGACACCTTCCACCAGACCAGGTTGCTCAGAGCCCCATTCAACCTTGCCCTGAACATATCCAGTGTTAGGGCATCCACAGCTTCCCTGGGCAACCTGTTCCAGTGACTCACCATCCTCAGAGTGAAAAACTTCCTAATTTCTAATTTAAATCTACCCTCTTCTAATTTAAAGCCATTATTCCGTGTCCTATCGCTACAAGTCCTTGTGAAAGGTCCCTCCCCAGCTTTCTTGAGGTCCCCTTCAGATACTCGAAGGCCACAATAAGGTCTCCCCAGAGCCTTCTCTTTTCTAGGTTGAACAAGCCAAATTCTCACATCCCGTCTTCATCGGAGAGGTGTTCCAGACCTCTGATCATCCTTGTGGCCCTCCTCTGGACCCTCTCCAACAGGTTCATGTCCTTCTTGTGCTGGGGGCTCCAGAGCTCCAGGTGGGGTCTCACAAGAGCAGAGTAGAGGGGCAGAACCACCTCCCTTAACCTGCTGGCCACATATTTTTGACGCAGCCCAGGATACTGTTGGCTTTCTGGGCTGCACTCACACAAAGTCTCCTTCTCTGGAGACTTTCAAGACCCGTCTGGATGCGTTCCTGTGCAACCCACCCTAGATTCTATGGTCCTGCTCTGGCAGGGGGATTGGACTCCATGCTCTCCGGAAGTCCCTTCCAACCCCTAACATTCTATAATTCTATGATTCTATGATAATGTTGGCTCATGTTGAGCTTTTCATCAACCAGCACCCCCAAGTCTTTCTCCTCAGGACTACTCTCAATCCACTCATTGCCCAATCTGTATTTGTGCTTGGGATTGCCCCGACTCAAGTACAGAACCTTGCATTTGGCCTTGCTGCATTTCATGAGGTTGTCAAGGGCCCATCTTGTAAGCCTGTCAGGGCCCTCTGGATGGCATTGCTTCCCTCCAGTGTGTCAACCGTACCACACTGCTTGGTGTCATGTGAAAACTTGCTGAGGGAGCACTCAACGCCACTGCCCATGACACTGGCAAAGTTGTTAAATAACACCAGTCCCAGTACCAATCCCCGTGGAACACCACTCATCACTGGTCTCCACTTGGACATTGAGCCATTGACTGCAGCTCTTTGAGTGAGACCATCCAGCCAATTCTTTATCCACTGAGTGGTCCATTCATCAAATTCATTTCTTTCCATTTTAGATATTATGATGTAATTTTTATATTATGACACCGATATCAGAACCTTTACATCCCAAAAAGCTTACTTAGACAGTAAGGGATGAAAATATGCAGCAGACACAGACTGAAATAGAATCATTCTTAACAAAGTCGTGTGTCCCCATCGTCTTACTGACTATTATTTGTTTCTAACAAGATCAATGACTCAGAAGACCAATTTCCAAACTGTAATGCTAACTTAAAAGAACAGTTGATGCTTAATGTGAATATATTAAATTACTTTTGTACCTATGAATGTAATTACATAATTATATTGATACATGTAATTATTTTCATACACAATTCAAAGACATAAGAACGTCAGAAACGGGACACTTCTTTTCCATTCCTTTCCTGGCTTCTGTCATTTCCTTAGCTTCTCCCCTTCCCATCCCAAGAAAAGGTTAAAACCCGGTATAGAACTGCTAGTAAAACACTGCTTCATTACATGCAAACCACCAATGACTCTTGGATGCCCACGGGAAAGAACAAGACACCCAAAGTGCATTTCTGTCATGACAGTATATAAATGCACTATTAATAAAAGTCTATAATAATCTGTATTGGTTTAGTAAGAGCTGCGGCTGCGGGGTGGCCAAGCTGCGTGGCCACGCCGCCACTCCCCGCCCCCTCCCCTCTGCCGCGGGTCGTGGACAGAGAAAGAAAAATAAAGGTTTAAAAGTGCCTTTTTGAGTTAAGATAAGGAAGGTTTAATATATATTAAAAAAACCCCACCATGTAATAGGCAGTTGCAGTTAACAAAAAACAACGGTAACAGTGAGAAAGGAGCAATAAAAAAAAAACAAACCAGACAACAGTGACGGACTGAGCCCACTGGAGCAGCCGAATGCGAACTTCCTCCCCACCGGAACTGG
>VZZY01023109.1:0-34657 GCA_013400335.1 Eurystomus gularis
TAATAAAATGGGATATATACAGACATGTGTTGAACCCAACCTCCCCCTCATGGCAATTACATCACCGTTACCACTGAGGCTGTAGCAGGCACTGGCAAAGTCCCAGACTGGGCTCAGCAGCAGACGGGAACTGGGTTCAGGAGCTGTGTTCAGGAACACAAGAATCAGGATCAAAGGCAGGACCAAGAAGAAAGAAGGCCGAGGGCAAGGGTCCCAGAAGCCAAGGCAACCCCCAAGGGAAGCAAAGTCCAGCAGAAGGATCCTTAAGGCAAACAGGAAGCTAAGGCCAGTGAAGGGCTGATGGGAAGGGTTGAGACCCTCGTGATCCCTCAGCTTTATACTGAATATGATGTATGTGGGATGGAATCCCTCGCTGGTCAGTTTAGGGTCACCTGTCCTGGCCGCTCCTCCCTGCAGGTGCGATCTTTCACTTTCTGCACCCCCCAATGTGGTACAGAAGAGTTAGCAGGGACCTTGGTCTGCACACCAATCCTTGGTAGTAACTCTAAACATCCAGCATTATCACTGCTAGAAGCAGACACTGTCTGCAAAAACGTGCTGTTAGCTTCAGAATGTGCCATTAGTCAGAAAAGACTTAGCTGAAAAGTACAATAACTGAACAGACTTGGTTTGATTCTAATTCAAACCAGGACACCAGGCTTAAGTTTCCTCCCAATTTTCTCTACTTCCTCCCCCTCAGTGATGCAGGGTGATGGGGACTGGAGGTTGCAGTCAGTTCATCACACATTGTGTGGTCACTCCCTCCTCAGGGGGAGAACTCCTCATGCTCTTCCCCTGGTCCAGCATGGGGTCCCTCCCATGAGAAACAGTTCTTCACAAACTTCTCCAACATGCATCCTTTCTATGGGCTACAGTTCTTCATGAACTGCTCCAGTGTGGGCCCCTTCCATGGGATGCAGTCCTTTAGGAACAGATGCTCCAGCATTGGATCCCCCATGATGTCACAAGTTCTGCCAAGAAACCTGCTCCAATGTGGGCTCCTCTCTCCACAGGGCCACAAGTTCTGCCAGGAGCCCACTCCAGTGCAGGCTTCACATAGGGTCACAGCCTCCTTTGGGCATCTGCTTGCTCTGATGTGGGGTCCTCCATGGGCTGCAGGTGGATATCTGCTCCACTGTTACCCTCCCTATGCTGCAGGGGGACAACCTGCCTCACCATGGTCTTCACCATGGGCTGCAGGAGAATCTTTGCCCCAGCACCTGGAGAACCTCCTCCCCCTCCTTCTTCACTGACATTGGCGTCTGCAGAGTTTTTTCTCTCACATTTTCTCACTCCTCTTCATCTGCAATCGCTGCCACACAGCAGCTTTATCCCCTTCTTAAATATGTTATCTCAGAAACAAGAATATTTTCAGACTCCTGTATTAGGTTTACATGGCAGGGTTTTGGTGGGGGCTGAGCTGCAGGAGTGGCTTCTGTGAGGACACCAGGAGCTACCCCAATGCTGGATGTAGCCAGTTCCAGCCAGCTCCAAGACAGTTTTTCTTTATTAAGTTGCCTTTATCTTAACCCATGGCTTTTTTTTTGTTTTCATCTTATCTGCTGAGGAGGGGGAGTGATAGAGCAGCTTGGTGAGCACCTGGCAGCCAGTCAAAGTCAACCCACCGCAGGTCCCCAGGAGCTGTGCACTCATGGAGGTGCAGAAGAGGATCTCAAGAGTGGGCCATAATTACTTTAGTCAAGACTTCAGGAGAAGGAGAAAGAAACAGCAAGAGGGATAAATCACACAACACTGACATAAGCTTTTTCACATGCCGGTGCCAATGATAAAGGAATACTGGTTTAGTCTTCAAAACAATCATAAAAAATGTTCTTTAAAAATATTTCACTTTAAAAATAAATTTACGTTCTTCAAGTGGAACCTTTTAGAACTAAACCAGACAAAGTACACTGCAACACTGGAGGATGGAAACAAGCAGTATAACCTAATAGATGAGATCATTAATTCTGTAATTTCTATCCTCCATGTTGCAGTTGACTATCTGCCAAATACACGTTGCATGTCTTCTAATGAAAGCATCATATATGAGAGATGAATGGACCTTCCATAGCAGTCATAGGTATTAAATAAGGCTTTGATGAAACTGATTAGCAGAGTTACCCATAACAGCTAGGAAAAAGGCAGTCTCTTTGCTACTGGAATCCAGTTAGTTTGTATAGATATGTATGTAAAGATTGCATGCCCAGAGGAGCTCTTGGATAGCTTGAATGATGAATTCCCTGCCTGTAAGGCTTGTAGACAGACAGCTATATGCTACACCTTCTATGTGTAGTGTAATTCTGGATCCAAATGACTAACTCCTATTATCTGTCAAACATTTTAAAGTAGACAAATGTATATGGATCAGTGTTCATTATCATACGTATCTATAATCAAGATGAATTACAGAACTTGAATGAGGCTGGTTAAACATTTAACTTTAATTTAACTCTTTTTCTAGAACATGAAATGCACAATTTACCTCATAACCTGCCTGGCTGTAGCTATCAGAAGCACTAATCACACCACTGTGGGATTAGAGAGAATTGGCTGTTTCTCCTTGCCTCATAAGACCCCAGAGGTGTGATTATCTCATGGTTACCACACCCCTGTTGTGTCTCACTGCTTCAATGAAATAAATGAACTGTTAAATTGACAGTTATAAATGAAGTTCCTGCTGGCCAGCTGACTGTATGGCATTTTGAAAAAAAAAAAAAAAAAAAAAAAGAAGAAGAAAAAAGAGAGATCTAGGGAACAGTCATTTAAAAATATTGTTTTCTAATTTTTCTGTAGCTCGTTTCCTCCTGAACTTCTTGTGTGGAAGTAGCATGACAGAGAGCTGTCCTCCTGCCCAGTGCTCCTTGCCAAGCAATCTGATATCGAGGAACTCAGAAAGCTCAGCATGAACAAGCAGAAAAACTAAGCAAAAAAATGACTGCTAGCTGTCACAAAAAAGGCATTTATATGGAGTGTATTAGTAGTTCAAACTCATCAGTCACAGGGGGCTGTTTGTCAGGTTACATCTCACCCAGAGCAATGTATTTGGCTTTTATCCTAGCGAAAAATGATTTCTCAACTTCTGTACCGCTGGCAACCTGCCAAGAGACTAAAGTGAGCGCTCTAATATGCAACCCCCTCCCACTGCCGTCTCACCCAGCAGCTGCCTTCACAGCTAGAAAGCTGACTCTCCCCCTCACGTGTGCACACATATGTGTCCTGGCCACACAAATTCCACAACCTGACCCTGGGGACAGAGCAGCGGCTCCCACAGGAATCCTCCAAGTGTGCTGTTAACTAAAAAGATGTATGTAGTGAGGATAAGAACAAATGTGTTTTACTTTTATCTCTCAGTAATCTGTGCTGCTACCCATCAGTTTTGTACTTATTTCCCTAGGTGCTGTCAATAACTGAAGGACAGTTTGCCAGAGACTTTTTCTGTTTTAGTCCTCACACATAACACCTATGCCTGCAGCTGCTTGGGGTCACTAGGACTTGCATCTTGTTCAGAAAGGTCCCTTTGGATGGACATTCTCACTCTTAAGGTATGTTTTTCACCTTTAGAGTGGGTCTTGTCCTTCTGGGAACCACTCCTTAAACCATGAACAGCAGAACTGGGCACTACATTCCAGGAGAGGCAGACTGGTGCCAGTGTCAGTAACAACCTGCTCTATGCACTCCTACCTGGTTTTCCAAAGATGGCACTGGGTGGTTTCAGTGCCATGCTGGAATTTCATTTTGCTCTTATTACCCATCCTACACTACACCTCTTTTCCACTTTTTTTTTTGTCTTGCTGACTTGTTCCAACACCATCTCCAGTATGACCTTGCAATTGTTGTTTAGGAAGCAGACTGCTTTCAGCCCAGGAGCCATCACTGAAATGTCATTTAATAGAGCTAGGTCAGTTCTTCCTTTAGTTTGCAGCAGAATTGCCTTCTTATACAGACAAGTCCAGATCCTTTCCTCCTTTAATAAACAGATGCTCATTTATTCATGGCATCTGCCTGCCACTTGCAGAGTAATCTTCAATTGAGAGGAAATGATATCCATTTCATGAGTATTTTATGCTGACAAAGCAGTCTAAAAAGAATTTGCTTTAAATCATAAGGTAGAGTCATGGCTGCTCTATCATTTAGTATATGTGCACCTTTCAGCAGGGCCGAGAAGCTAATATAGTGGACAGCAAGACATAGATGTCTATGGAGCTGTGGTTCTCAAAAAAAAAAGTCTATCAAAATATCTAGACAGTCCCTAGGATATACTACAGAAAACAAACCTCAGGTGATCCTATGAAGAGAAACAGATATAGCATAAAAACCTGCAGTTCTACTTTCCATTTGAAAGTTATGTCCTACTGATAATTTTTCACTTTCTCCTGCAAAGCTGATTGCTTTTGCTTGGGTTCTTACTTGGATTCTGTCCCCACAGTAAAAATGTAATATTTAAAGTTTAGGTTTGCTTTTTTTTTTTCAAGAAGGAAAGAGGAAGGAACAGAGCAGGGAGGGCAGGACAGCAGCCAACTTAGCAATTTACTTCAAGTTGAAATATATTTACCTTTTTTTGTAGTAAAAACTGTATTAAGTGTCATAGGTAGCACACAGGAAGTACTGCTACATGTATTTATGAACTCTCTATACACATGCATTTTTTTGAGCCATGACAAATGCTCCAACACCAGTTATGGCATTGTGCTGAATGCAAAAATATTTAAGTGCAACTTCTGCTTGATAACATGTCTCTAAAATATGAAAAAGATTGCACTGCTGAAGCAGAAAATGCCAATATTATTTATTTTTAAACAGAAAAAGAAAGATATGGCTGTAAGAATTACAGTTTACTACTGCCATGAGTTTTAAAATAAGATAATAATTTTAAATACTTGTTAGTGATCAAAATCTGATTGAAATACAATAGAAGGAAATAACATTTTGCTATTCACTAGGAGAGATAAATGTTGTGCATAGGCTGCTTTTTTGTTTCCTTTCCCCCCAGTTTGCCTGTTTTGTGCATCAGACATCTGAAAAAATGGAAAATCGTAAAGTTTTCATATTGGAAAGAGAACAGCTGTTTTCCATGTCTGCACATCTTTATCCCAACCCAGGAAGGCAAAGTCTGGTATCTCCCTCCTAACACTGCCAACCCTATGGCAATATCTTCCTGACAGATGGTTACCAAAATGTGCTATGAATCCAGATTTATTGCAGCTAAAATCAGGATGTGATCTCTGGAAGCCTCTAAAGCAAGCTAAAGGAGAGTGGCTTTACCAGGCTAAAATTGTCCTTTTTGAATATTATTTTTTGTTTCTTATATTTCTACTTATTGTTCTTTTTTATTACAATGTAAAATGAGATTCTCAGACAATCTTATGACCCCGAGAGCCAGAATACAAGAAGACTCCTCAGCATCAGAAGGCATGTGATACCACTGTAAAAGCTGTTGGTGCTAAGTCAGTTTGGAAACTGCTAATAGGAATGGAAGTGGGTTGGCAGAGGAAAACCTTGTGTGAGGTAGCTTCTTCTCTTTCCTGCCCAGGGTCCGGATGGGATTCATCCTAGGGTGCTTAGGGAGCTGGTGCAAGAGCTGGCTAAGCTGCTTTCCGTCATTTATCACCGGTCCTGGCTAACCAGGGAAGTCCCAGATGACTGGAGGTTGGCCAATGTGACACCCATACACAAGAAGGGCCACAAGGAGGATCCGGAAAACTATAGACCTGTCAGCCTGACCTTGGTGCCTGGCAAGGTCATGGAGCAGATCATCCTGAGTGCCATCAAACGGTAGGTACAAGACAACGAGGGGCTCAGGCCCAGCCAGCATGGGTTTAGGAAAGGAAGGTCCTGCCTAACCAATCTGATCTCATTCTATGACTGCGTGACCCACCTGGTAGATGAGGGGGAGGCTGTGGATGTGGTCTACCTGGACTTCAGCAAAGCCTTTGACACAGTCTCCCACAGCATCCTCCTGGAAAAGCTGGCAGCTCATGGCTTGGACAGGTGCACCCTTTGCTGGGTTAAAAACTGGCTGGATGACCGGGCACAGAGAGTGGTTGTGAATGGTGCCACATCCAGTTGATGTCCTGTGACCAGTGGTGTCCCCCAGGGACCAGTACTGGGACCAGTTCTAGTCAACATCTTTACTGATGGCCTGGATGGGGAGATTGAGTCTACCATTAGTAAATTTGCGGATGACACCAAGCTCGGGGGGAGTGTTGATCTGCTGGAGGGTAAGAAGACACTGCAGAAGGACCTGGACAGGCTGGGTTGATGGGCTGGGTCCAATGGTATGAGGTTCAACAAGGCCAAGTGCAGGGTTCTACACTTTGGCCACAATAACCTCTACAGACTAAGGGATGAGTGGCTGGAGAGCGGCCTGGCAGAGAGCGACCTGGGAGTACTGGTTGACAACTGGCTGACCGTGAGCCAGCCAGGTGGCATGGAAGGCCAATGGCATCTTGGTTTGTATCAGGAATGGTGTGGCCAGCAGGACTAGGGATGTAATTCTCCTCCTGTACTCGGCACTGGTGAGGCCTCACCTTGAGTACTGTGTGCAGTTCTGGGCCCCTCACTTCAAGAAAGATATTGAGGTGCTGGAGTGGGTCCAGAGGAGAGCGATGAGACTGGTGAAGGGGCTGGAGGGAAAGTCTTATGAGGAGAGGCTGAGGGAGCTGGCATTGTTCAGCCTGGATAAGAGGAAACTCAGAGGGGACCTTATCCCTCTCTACAACTACCTGAAATGAAGTTGTAGTCAGGAGGGGGTCAGGCTCTTCTTCCAGGCACCTAGTGACAGGACGAGAGAGCATGGCCTGAAGCTGCACCAGGGGAGGTTTAGGTTGGATATTAGGAAGTACTTCCTCACAGAAAGGGTGATTAGACACTGGCATGGACTGCCCAGGGAGGTGGTGGAGTTGCCATCCCTGGAGGTGTTTAAGGAAAGATCGGATGTGGCACTCAGTGACATAGTCTAGCTGATGTTGTGGTGTTGGGTCATAGGCTGGACTTGGTGATCTTGGAGGTCTACTCCAGCCTCAATAATTCTGTGATTCTGTGATCTTGGCTAACTCTTAACCACCAGCATGATATCATGTGTACATGAGAGAACATCCCTGGACTTGGGGAAGACTGAATTAATATTGTTTTGATGCCATGATTCCTGTTCTGGATACTGGCCCTCCTCTGCTAATATTTAATTTCTGCTCTTGAAATGATACATAGTCAAAGCGCTTTGATGCCTTAACTGGCCTATTAAAAAAGTATCAGAATGAAATGAAAAGCAACATTTTTGTTAGAAGTATTCTCATGTCTCTGTGTGAAGACATACATGAGTGTGTATGTGAATGTGTGCACTATATTATTTTAAGCTTGCAAGTTTTTAAATCATCAAACAAGAAATTGGAACAGTTTACTGAAGCAGAAGGCTCAATGCCAGCTTCTTTTTGGAAGTTAAGAAAGTGAATTCTCTGCTGAATGCTGGCTTTTGTAGGTTTTCCCTGTGGATGCAGTAATCACTGATCTTGCCAGGGATTGTGACTGCCAAAAATCTCATGGGACTGGCAGGTAGGAACACGCCTAACTCCCACATTGCTCGTCCTTGAACAGCTCATTCTGAGATTGGAACCGGGAATGTTGCAGGAGGCCTCTCTTGATGCTGCAGAAGAAAACTGGCAGTAAAATTTTCAAGCCTGCCAATCTCTTTGGGGCTTACCAAGCGGTAGAGAGAAGCAATTCATAAAGATGGTGAAAAACAAGAAGGACCCTTCCTTAGCTTACCAAAAGGAAAAGAATAAGAAAAATGAAAAGAATTTCTTTTGATGAAGGTGGCACCCACTGAATGAGAATGAAAATACTTTTGGATGAGTGATACGTTTTGGTAACCTTTTGTCATCAAGATATTGTCATAAGATTGGATTTTAAATGTGTGTGTATCTGGTCTGCTGAACAGTGAAATTGTTATCACTGTGGTTATTGGTTGCAACAATACAGTTTTCTCTCTCTGCTCCTCAGACTTTTCCAGCATTATCTTAAGGATAACACTTTACATCCACTCTGTGCTGTTAGGAATGACTGCAATATTAAGTACAAGCTGTATAATAAATCTGCAGTTATGTATGGCAGAGGGTTCATGGTAACGCCATCAAAAACAGTCTTTCAGCTTATATATGAGAGACTTAGGTGCACCCTCCCACGGTGCAAGAAATGCCACTGTCTTGGAGAAGTTTCTTTCAGAAGTAATTTGTAGATGGAGTATCTACCAGACAGGGGAGCTGGCAGAGATGGGAACACTGGAGGAAGTGGTGTTTGAGAAGACCTCTCTGGTGGCTGCTAAAGGCAAGTTCTGCTCTCAGAAGCTGCCTGAGGGATGTGGGAGGTTGGGCTGATTGCATGGTTACAGTTTATGCTGTGCCAAATTGTTCTAGAGATGAGGTTTATTGTAAAGGGGCCTGCTGATGCTGCTTACACCTCTATGAAGTGCTGAAACTCCATTTTAACCATAGGAATTAGCAGAAACCACCTACTTTCTTGAAGTATAATTGTCTTAACATTGGGAATTAGCAGCAGGAGGGAAAGACCGGAAGACTGTACTATTATCTTCTGTTTTCTTTCACTTAAAAAAAAATCATAAATAATTAGAATGAGCAAGTTATTAAATCCTACATGAAGCCCTGACTCATGGAAGACAGCAGTAGCTTTGCTGTTGACATCACCATGATAAATCTCACTAATAGCTATTTGTTATTTTATAATTCTACTTTGATATAACTTGTGGAAGTGAATCTTACAGTTGTTTAGATAAAATGAAAACTTTTCAAATTACAGCAGCATTTCAGGACTTGTAGCTATTTTGCTCTACTTATTACTGTGTTTGCTGAGGATAATTGTGCCTTGAGGAGTTAAGTAGAAGTATATCCCCAGGCATTCACACATATGTATATTCAGCTAAGCTGATTTTCTGTGCATCCACAGCATTTTGGTGAGCAATGCAGAGATAGAAAGGCATTCTTTTTAAAAGATGGTCATTTTATAAAAAAAAAAACTTTCAACATTTTTAATTTATATTTAATTGGTGTTTCCTGATCAGTACTGAAGAGTAAAGGATTGTGTGAAAATTTGGAGCAATTTTAGATCTTTGAGTGAGCTTGCTGATACAATAATTTAAATGTGAGATTTCTGTGAAAGCACTCTATAGGGCCTTGGAGAAACTACAAGCTTGATGTTTCACTGTTACTGACATTTTAATTTTAGCAAGCCTGCTTTTTCATAGATCTCATAGTACAGCTTCTACAAAAGAAGCATGATAAATAGGTATCTCATTTTTGTGTACTTTACTAAATTTACAGAGAGTTAGAGAACTCAGCTCAGGGTAAATATGTAAAAAATGCTTATGACAGAATTGCTTAGTGTCTCTTTTTTCCCCTGCAGCTAGAGACAATGCTCTAAGAATAAAGTTCATGAGTTCATGACAAGATTTCTCACTGGATAATATAAACTACATCTTTCGTATCTTCCATGTAAGAAACTCTCCAGGTGACTCTTCTGAAATGAATCAACCTGTATGCCATATTCATAGCTCTCCTGATTTAGGTATTGCAGCCCTTGGAAAAATTAACCTATGATCAAATGTATACATTTATGTAACCAGCTATTTCATATTTGTGAATTGGTGCATTCTGCATAAATAAAAGAACCTGATTTTGTGCTTTGAAATCAGTCCTTTGCCGTCTGTTTGCTGCACAATGCCACCTGACTTCTTAAAAATTGGCTGATCCTTTTTCCTCATCTGCACCTGCTCTGCTTTGGAAATATCACTTAGGGAAATCTTGGACTAGTTCTGTCTGCTCTGACGTTAGCTTTGCCATCAAGAGCAAGGAAGATGTGAGGTGAGAAAAAAAATAGAATGTGTAATTCAAAACAAGGAGAGGGAAATGATTCATCTAAACAATCAGTGCATTTCAATGTTATTTGAAAAAAGAATGAAAAGGCTCCTAGACCAGCATGTTGACAAATTTTGTGCAAATAGACACATTAGCTGATATCATCAGCCTACACAGGCTGTAGGCTTGCACTGCCAAACCACTAAAGTATGTGCTTTACTTCAGGTATTTTGCTGTTTTACCTACTTTGTTGAGACAATTTAGATGTGTAAGTTTAAAACTCTGCGTAATTGCTTTGGGCTAAGCTCTATAAAGAGATTTTGTTTCCTGCAATATAATGAGACTCAGCCAACAACTTCCCTCATTTTTAACTGGAGTGAGATTTGAAAACAGCTATACCAAGGCAGAACAAGTGATTATAAAATCCCAGAAAGTAGTGGATGGATAGGAACAAATGTAGAGGGAAAGGTGCCGTTAGGTGACAATTTAGATCTGGCCATGCCTTAGGCTCTGTCCAGGTCTCCATATAGGCAGCCTGAATCACCTCCCCTTCTAACTTTGAAAGACAGTTAACAGATGGGTAATTCCCAAGTGGCTCGCTTAAGCGAAGGAAGTTTCTCTAACTGAAGGGAATTTATTATTTGATGTTTGCCCCAGTATTTTCCACTTTTTAATATTGTTGCAATATAGTTGAAGTGCTGGCTTCAAAGAGAATCCATTTTGCCATGATTTTTCTTAAGTCATCTTATTGATATAAAGGGTTTGTTCTGTGTCTGTGTTTAGTCTCTGCTTCCTTGCTTTGCTCAGATAAAGGTGAGAACTCTGCTGTGAGCAGAAGTGAGACAGATATCTGGGTTGTCTCAAGCTCCTGAGGGTCCACCTGGTGGGGAGAGAGGGACTCTGGTCTTTCACTGGCACTGACATCGACAAAACACTCAAACTTGACCAGCCATGCTCATCACAGCTAAGACTGAACTGTATGACTGCCTCCCACGAGATTCCAGGAAAAAGGACTTTGCACTCCAACCCTTTCCTTGAATGGCAGGTCTCAAGAGGTGAGAGAAGTGAATAGGGAAGCCAAATGAAGAGACAGAACTGCCTTAGTGCAGTGTATGAGCAGTGAACAACTGATTTCCCAAAGGTTCTTGTAGGAATAGGAGAGAGAAAGAAGGTGGACACAGATGACAGGAGCATGGTTCTGTATAAGGAGAGGTTAAATAGACTGGTGCTCTTTTGCTTGAGGAAGAGATGATTGAAGAGGTTTATAGATCCTGAGTGGAACACAGAAGCTAAACAGAAAAAGTGTGTTCTCCATTTCCCTTTATCTAAGAACTAGGAGGAATCAATCAGGAGGTCAGGGAATCAATTCAAAGTAAGCAAGAAGGGAATTCACTTTCATGCAGTAGAGAGAAAGAGTGGGATGTGCTTCCAGAAGATGTGGCTTTGCAAGAGGTCCTTGGCTTCAAGGAACAGACAAGATTACTAGAGAGTAGTTATTCAAGGGGAATCACATTTGAGAATCCTCATTCTGTCTTAGGGTATCCCTGAACCTGTGATTTCTGAGAGTTATGAGGTGTGGGCCCTATGAATGTTCCTCTGGCCTAAGGAAAAAAGGGTTGCAGGGAAAGCAAAACAAGGAGAAAACAGTGGGAATGACAGATGAGAAAAGGGAAGGGGAGAGTGAAGGTCACAGGGTCAAAAGTGTGCAACTGGTGAACTAGAAGGGTTGAGCACCCAGACAGCTCCCACTGCTCCCCGGACATGTGTGAGGTGCCAGTGGAGGCTGCCCTGCCCAGAGACATGGTAGGAAATGGGAGCAGAAACCGATCCCTCTCAGACTTTCTCCTGCTGATGGTGTGAAAGGCCAGCTTGGCTGGGGCCAAGACGGTGACAAGATGGTCTTGGCAACTTGATGGATCTCTGAAAGGGAGGGGATGACTGGAAAGGGAAAAGGGTGAGACATTCAGGAAGACAGTCACTGTTGGAGGCAGGGTCCTGGATCTGAGGGTCTCTCAGGCTGACCCAGTACAGCTGTTCTTAACCTCTACACCGTTGTACCTGTACAGGCACTGCTCTGACTGTGGGTCTTTTTATATAGTGATGGGGTACTCAGCAAGTTTGCAGACAATGCCAAGCTGTGTGGTGCAGTCGACATGCTGGAGGGAAGGGATGCCATCCAGAGGGACCTGGACAGGCTTGAGAGGTGGTCCCATGCCAACCTCATGAAGTTCAACAAGGCCAAATGCAAGGTCCTGCACCTGGGTCAGGGCCATCCCAGACAAATACAGGCTGGGCAGAGTATGGATTATGGATTGAGAGTAGTCCTGAAGAAAAAAACTTGTGACTGCTGGCTAATGAAAAGCTCAACATGAGTGAACAATGTGTGAGTACAGCCCAGAAAGCCAACCGCATCCTGGGCTGCATCAAAAGACGTGTGGCCAACAGGTCGAGGGGGGTGATTTTGCCTCTACTCCACTCTTGTGAGACCCGCACCTGGAGTACTGCATCCAGCTCTGGAGCCCTTAACACAAGAAGGACATGGACCTGTTGGAGTGGGTCCAGAGGAGGGCCACAAAGATGATCAGAGGACTGGAACACCTCTTCTATGAAGACAGGCTGAGAGAGTTGGGGTCGTTCAGCCTGGAGAAAAGGCTCCAGGGAGACCTCGTAGTGGCCTTCCAGTATCTGAAGGGAGCCTACAAGAAAGTTGGGGAGGGACTTTTTACAAGGACTTGTAGTGATAGGACAAGGGATAATGGCTTCAAACTGGAAGAAGGTAGATATAGATTAGAAATTAGGAAGAAGTTCTTCACTATGAGGCTGGTGAGACACTGGAACAGGTTGCCCAGGGAAGTTGTGGGTGCTCTATCACCGTACGTGTTCAAGGCCAGGCTGGATGGGGCTTTGAGCAACGTGGTCTAGTGGGGTTTGGAACTGGATGATCTCTAAGGTTCCTTCCAACCCAAACCATTCTATGATTCTATGAATCTCTAAATAATATATTCATAAATAAAAGCTGGTTTTTTTCACTATATCATGTAATGTAGGCTTAACCTTGTGTTAAAATAACTTTCCTGCTCTACTTTACTGTCTCTTTATTTCTTCTTTCACAGGATCATTTACCTCTGCTGGCCCTGACTTAGGTCTAAAGGTCTCCATCCTTCTGGCCAAAGAAGAGTAGGTAAAAACTTTTTTTCTCATGTGTGGGAACGGACATTACTGTTGCTGTCCTGAGGAAGGACAACTTGCTCAGAACTCCTCCGTCCTCCTGTTGCCAGGGATCAAGCCAGAGGCAAAAAGAAAGATGGAACTGTACTGCCATACATATTAAAAAATATTTTACTTGTTAAGTGTGAAATTACATTTAATTACAAAGTTAATGTAAGTGAATGTAATCAGATAATTACAATGGATAATGACATGATATTTACAACTTATAATGATCTTGCTATTCTACTGTATATAATGACATTATCCAAATTGTTTCTGAAGTTTTCTCCCTCCTTAATTGGTCTTTTCATATAAAACAAATTATTTTAGATGTTTTATGATTTTATCTCTGAATCTTTTACATTCTATCATATAGGTTCAAAGCATTCTTATTTTGGTAATATTATGGCTATTAATTTTTTTAATCAAAATTCAAAAATGCAGCAGCTCTTTTTAAGGTGTGATGCAAGAAAGCCTTTGAAAAAGTCTAATTTCCATTCTTTTTTATTGCACACCACTGAAAGAAGTGAGCAGAATTGTTAATAAGAGACAGCATGGGGGCAAAGCCCTACTGTAGGTAGTAAGTGACCTTGGGGCTATTCTCTTGGGCAAGTCGTTTAACTTTTTTATCCCTTGGTTTCCCTATCTGTAAACGGGGAATGATGATATTTTATCTCATCTCTGAAGTACATCATAATATACAGATAAAATCTGACAAATATCACAAAGAAAGGAAATTAAGAATTCACAGAAGGAATGAGGACAGACTTTAATTGGGACGAAGGCCCTCCACTTTAGTAAACACCAGTCTTGCCTAATTTATGAATACTGGTGCATGTCCCTTACCCCCTTCACATAAAGCTCAGATAATTGGTCTTTGTTCGGGGAACTGCCTATGGGTTGGAATAACAGCAGGAGATCCCTTTGTGAGTGCTTTGGGCCCAGATCCAAAGGTCCTCTCAATACTTGTGTATTCAAGGCTGCTGGAAACACGAGGCCTGATTCTTGTCACCCACATGACACCACTTTTATGCCAGTGTAATTCCATTTAAAGTGATGGAGTTGCTCATGCAACATAATACTGAAGTAATTCACCTGATTTCAGTGAAATTACCTGATGTAGAACTGAAGTTAAACAAGGACTGATTGGAGTCTGTAGGGCTTGAATCTTAATTGCTTTATGAAGTCTCCTGGGTATAAAATGCTAATATTCTGACCTGTGAGCATTTGACATCTTCTCTGCATGGAAGCAAATGACCCTGCCAAGAAGGCCAGTGCTTTAATCCTTCTCACTGCTGCCTCATGATCCCTTTTTATGTTAGGACCAAAAGGGTCAAAAAGTGGATTCTAAGCTTGCTGATAGCGCAAGACAGCCCTCCTTTTAATTTGGTCTGGCTAGGTGGGTCCAGGGCAGTTAGAACATAGCTAAGGCTCCATCAGAATGGCTCCAACCTGATCACCAAACAGCTACCTTTTGGACCAAGAAGTGGAGTCCTTCTAAGTCCCTAGTAAGCATGGCTGTCTCTCAGTGCCTTCTCATTGTTAATGACAAGGATAAGTCATGCAGAAGCTCTGACTTTTCAGCTTCCATTAATCATTTTGCATCTTTACTACAGTGTATTAATGAAGCCTGTAATGTAATACAGGCTGTTCTAGAGCTCCCAGAAGCTCAGACAGATAAACAGGAAGCAACATAAAGAAAGAGGCTATAAAAAGCAGAGGTGCTTGACTTCACCTGTGCTGAATGTCCAAAGCAGAGGTGGTTACCCATGAATATGAAGAGATACTGCTGACTTGGTATGGCTGCCTGGCACTGACTGGTGTGCAGCTGACATTGCCCATGTGAAACACGAGTGGGCACAGCATTAAAAGGAAGGAGGTGAAGCAGATCTAGATCTGGCCATCACCATTCTGGGGTTGCTGCCTGGGTGACCATTAGGTTGCCTCATCCACTAGGGCTTTTACAGCAAAGAGGAAAGCATGCTTAAGAGTATGGAGCACTTAAAACACTGGAAGTTACAGACTTAAATCCTTGCAGAAGCTAGGAAGCAGAGATCATTTCTGCATATGGAACTGGACATGAAGGATAAGTTTGAAAGAAAGAAGGTCTAGGTGGTGTATTTTATCATCAAAAGAGGAGAGAAAGTTAAAAGTGAGACAGTAATACTCATCAGAAAAATGCATTTGAAATACCAAGCCTGCTTGTTTGCTTGGGTTTTTTTTAAATGATAAGCTAAGAACAAGTGTCAAAGAAAAAGACATTAAATTAGATTCTGAAGACAGAACGGTTTAGAGGAAGGCTTTGAATTTGCAGGTACTCTGTTATGTCAAACACCAGTTTGAATCCAGGCAAATTCTGGAATTAGCTGCAGTGTAATTCCAGAAATATCAGACTAGAAAAGTGTGATCTCATGTTGCTGATGTACAAGAAACAGTATTAATTCTAATGAACAACAGAAGAGTGCTTGTATGCAACCCAGGGAACATAAGACCTCCTGGAATTAATGTTTTCCCCCCACTTACAAACTGTAGTTTCTGTAGTTTTGCACTCACAGCAGGTTTTTAAAGCAGCAGGCTCCATGGATGTGATCATGATATACCTTTTTCTGTGGAACTCGGCAGAGCAGGCAATGCTGTCTTTATTCAGCATCCAACATAAGAAATACCTAAAAAAATAATATAGCAAGAAAACAAGGCATGTTTGATATAGACTCTCCATATGAGTTTGATATATCAAGACGACTATGCATATTTGGTATAGACTCCTCTGAGACTACTGACATGCAGATCTGGTCACTGAAAAGAAGACAGTGCCTTGTTCAGTGACTGAGGATATATGATGGGATTAATCCATTGTGGAAGTATCCACTGGTATGATGTCCAAAGTGGTTTCCATCACATGAAGCTAAAATAGCTCCTTCACATCTTAGAGCAGACATAGAAGGTTTCCATTTGGGGAATGAGATGGGAGCCATTAAGAGGCATGCAGAAGAAAGGATGAAAAAGAATATAGAAATTCACAGGAATAGTCATTCCAGATTTTCTACACATCTGTGGGAAGCCTAAACACCTTTGAAACATTTAACCCACCAGGATGCAATGTACTCAGTTGGACCAGAGAGAAGACATTAAAAAAGAAAGATGAAAAAAAAACCTGAAGGAGGACCATGCCCGTCCTAAAGGTCTAGTATCCTAGATCATGACGCATGTTAGAAAGGGGCTAAAGCTAGCACTACTTCAAAATCAGAAGTTCACAGCACTTGTCAAAATCTGACAGGTCTGCAAAAGGAATACGCTCAGCTGGAAAGCCAGTTGAGTCCAGGAACACAAGTGGTCCTACCAGCTCATATGCAGACACAAGAAGAGCATCCAGTTTGGATGGTTTGCATGACTGAGGGTGCAAACTACTATCAGCAGATGAGCCAGAGTGTCTATCTATGCATTTTTTTATCATCTCCTTAGGTGGGGTACTGAATATTAAAAATAGCATTTCAAGCAGTCAGGAAGCTAAGCACTGGTGCTGGCTCTAGCTATCAAATCAAGGAGAAATGAGAACTGAGAGGATGTTGTTCCTAAGGCACTTACAGAGGTAAGAGAAGTGGAAAAGGAAAAGACTGCTGTACTGGAGGTTGAGGGATGGCTGAACAGAAGACCATGCCAGATAGTCTTTAAAGAGTAGCTTGAAATCTCAGTATGGCTTTCAGAAAAGTCTTTCAAGAAAGACTTGGAAATAATAGAAAAAGAGAAAAATTCAGAGAAATAGTGCTTAATGCAATACCCTTCTTTGACAAGGTTGTCTACCTAAGAAAATGTGGTTGTCTTAACCCGCTCAGAATTATGAGGCTGAGGAGAAATTACAGGTGGAATTCCTCAGGATAGACCCAATAATCACTTCATCAGTATTTATTTTGATGAAACATTCACAAGAAGAGGGAGTAACTTATCCATATTTAGTGACACAAATGTATGGAATCAATGTCAGGGAGAAAGCTTCAATGGTAATTTACAGAATAAATGAGATTAATTCCTAGGAATAGAATGAAGTCTAACCAGAAAAGTGCAAGACCACACACACAATACCCAATACCTACTTATAATCAGATGTTATTAGCTATATGGCAAGGGGTCAGACCTGTTAGAAGCTGAGATGATGCAATACCACTTAGGTAGAGGGAATGATGCAGGAAAGAGGGTAGTATAGAAAGCCTCTAAGTCACCATTATGATGCAGGCAAAAAAAAACCCCAAACATTTTTTCTGGCTGTTAAGTTATGTGTTTCCAGTAGAGATGGACATTATGAATGTTGTTGAACAAATACTTCTGTCATAAAGAACCTACATTAAAATGAGGTGAATTCAAGTTTAGTAGTTACAGAGATTTTCTACAGTAATCAGGGGAAAGGACAGTCTATTTTGCAAGAGGAAACGAAGAGCTCTGTTTGTTTAGCCAAAGAAAACAAAGGTTGAGAGAGGGAATTATTGTGCTCTACAGATATGTCAAGAGAATAAGCATCGAAGAAGAGGAAAAGTATTTAACAAAAGAACATTATTGACATAAGAATAAAAGGCTGTAAACTAGCTAGGAATACACTTAGACTAGAAATTAGAAAACACTTGCAAACATCAGAGCTGTAGGGCTTCCAAAGGAGCTGTGTGGACAAAAAATCCCAATCACTTTCCAGATAGAAAACAGATCATTCATGAAGTAAAATTGGCAACATGGTCAACCATGAGAACAGCGAATTAGATTTGATGGTTCCGAAGGTATCTTTGAATCCAGTGCTAAAACACATATGTCCTGTGTTAATATCTAACCCTATGGCCCAGCCTTATCATTTGATAAATGAGGATAACAATATTAACTTATGCCAAATGATTACTTTGAATCGTGTCTAGACTACCAAATATAACAATTTGTAAGCATTAGTATTGCAGTTAGTTAGCAGATTCCAGAGAGGCACCAAACCTTCAGAGAAAGAATAAGAGTCATGTGTGCAGATATAAAAATATACATTTGTATATTTTATATAACTACAATTTTAATATACTTTATATTTTATTTCTATTTATCTATAACATAAAAGGTTTTATGCATATACTGTAGGAGTTAGGATATAAATATATAATTGCTTATAACAGCTGTTTTTAAACCACTGTCTCCTTTATGCCCCACAAATAGTTATCCTGTCTACAGTTTCCAGAACCCCTGAAAATCTGTTACAATGCTTTGTTCACACCTACAGTACTCTCTTAAAATTAATGTGTTTAGCACTAAAAATCACTACAGCAAGAAGAAAGATTGACAGGCTCATGTCACTCAACATTCAGTACCTTCAATATCTTATTGTTCAGGACACAAAGCTTGCAGGTGGTAGATACAAAAACAAATGCAAAGTGAAAGGGAACTACCCTCACATTCAGTTTTAGTTTATTCTGAGTAAATAAAGCTTACTTCTAACCCTTAATAAGTCATGTGTAAGTAGAGACCAGCTGATATTGGCCAGAAAGGACAGACGTGGGCCATTTACCACAAATCTATGCTTTTCTGGGTGCATTATTTATGAAAATATTAATTATAAATGAGAAACCTGCCGAGTATGGACAGAGAGCAGTGAGAAATGAAGAAATGCCCGAAGGAGGAACATGATCAGTTTGAGAGTGCTCCTTGCTACAGAGTGTAGCTCAGCACTGAAAGGTGAATATCGGTGATTGCTCTTGGTTCAGACCTTCAAGCTTTGCTCTGTCACTGCAGAGAAAGGAGATTATCGGTTTCCTGTTGCTCCCAGGTATGTTTCCTCCTGGCAGGGGGGTTATGCATCAGGCCTTCTCTGCATTCTCCTCTGACAGCTCTCCGTTTTGTTTCCAACATTTCTATTAATGGCAGGATTTTTTCCCTGCACAGTTTTAGTTTCAACAGGTGCCAGGATTTGAACGGGTCAAAGTACAAAGATGCATTCATTCCTAAATTGTCGCTATCACAGCCATAACTATGAAAGTGTTGCCATGCCACTTCCTAGGTCAATTTATGGCATAAATACCCTGTCAAAGGCACAATGATTTATTCATTCCCCTCAAAGATAAGTATCATATGGTGGGACTCATTATATGATTGATTTCAGCTTATTTGAATGATTGCATTGCTGATGGTGGACGCAAAGGGAGGCATCAGAGTTCTGGGAACTAGACACATAACACCAGTGTGCTTTTCATGGGAGCACTTTCACTCAAACACTAAATCTCGGGCTTCAGCTGGGTAATTCATGTCAGCACCAGTAAGATTGCCAAAGCCCCTTTAAATTAAAAAAAAAAAAGAATTCAAAGTTGGTTTTGCTTAAAACCCACAAGAGACTTGTAAGGATCCTTGGAAATTTGTGCCTGTCACTCCTGATCTCTCTGATGGCATTTTCACTAAGTGCCTGCCTCAGTGAGATAGCAAACCTCAGGGAACAGAGCAGCTTGGGAGGAATCAAACTTGCATGGTTTCTCTGGCTGTTGTCAGATTGCAGGTCTTTGCTGATGGCAGGTGGAAAAGCAAGTGGATGACATTGGCTCTGCTGAACAATCACAGTGCCCCTCTGTGGTTCCACACACCAGCAGTTATTTCAGTGTGGGTGGAGCATTGTAAAGATGTAAGTGGAGTTAAACTTGGGATTGAAGTGGGAAGATTTATTGTTTGGAGACATGTGGAAACTTTGTCATACAAAATACAGTGTCTTGAAAGGTTTACCTGTATGGCACATGCAGCTTTATGGCATAAATGTCAGGATTTGGTTTCCCCACAGTAATGAGTGGTGTTTTAATGAGCTGTTCTGTAGCAGAAAGCTAAGAGGGTTATTATGATGCACCTATGAATTGGCTATTTAAATGAAGTCCAGTGTCCCACATACTACTTCAGCAACATCAAGCTGTTCAGAGAGTAGCTTCTTCTTGGATGCTGAGGGTGCATCCACATTTAAGTTCAGAGTGGTACCATGTTACCGAAGTAAAAGTTCAAGTTGCCTCCACTTGTTTTGCATTGTGGAGCAGTCTCAGAGTAAGCAAACTGGATTCCTTTCAAATGATGTGCACCTAGTAGTCTCTAGCCACAAACAGGCAGAAGACAGCTGGTCTGAAATGATCCCCTTGAAAAAAAACAAAACCCACTCTGAAACATTCACCTTGAAAACATCAGGTCCTCAACACTAATTGCTTCGTTCTACCGAGGCCCACTCCCACTCATCCATATTGCTTGCTGACAGGGACATGACCTATATGAGGCCTGTCCTGTGGACAGCACAGTCTAAAAGACTGGTGTGACAAAAAGGCCCCACAGTCCAACACTTTGTGAAAATTGCACATGGCATTTTCTTAGCTTTCCACATGAATACCTGTCGCAGTCGGGTGCGCAGAGGTCCGACCACCTCCCAAAGGGAGAAGGGTTGAGGGTAAGTTGGGATATCTCCCCACCAAGCTTGCAAGCAGACACGGAGCCCGAAAGAGTATCTAATAAGTTTATTACTAAACATATTCAAATAAAACCTTATTTACTCTATGGAAATATTACAATACGAAAGGACACCACGCCCACCCATTCACTCCCTCTCTCACCCACCAAGAGATAAGGGCAAATAAGGACTTAATTATGTCAAAATACGACCTGTATGTGTGGATGGTGCGTGTGTGTGCGTGCATGTGTCCTTTCGGCGTTTGGCGATGGTCTCCGTGGAACGGCGACGATGCCCGACCGGCAGACCTGGACTGTTTCCAGGGACGTCAGCAGCTTGTAGCTTTTCGGTGCGACTGGAGTTTCTCTCTCTCTCTTTCTCTTGCAGCTTGGAGTGGCTTTTTCTGGCAACGTGGCCTTCTGCGGTGTGGCTTTCTGCAGCACGCAGCTTCCAATGGCCTNCGGCTCATGGCTTCTTTCTCTCCCCCGGATTCCTAGAGCAGTGGGAGTCAGCAGTTCTGTCCGGCGGCTCTCCGTGGCGGCTGCTCCCTTCTCTCCGGTTGCTTGGTTTCTTCAGGGGGCTGCACTGACAGCTCAGTTCAGTTTCCCCCCCCTCCTCCTCGCTCCTCTCCGGCAGCGGCGGAGGGAGGGGGGGGCTGCGCTCAGCAGGAGCGATGTGCTCCCTTTGTGCAGTGAGGCGGAAAAAAGAGCGATTGTTTACTTTTTCAAAATTTATGGCTGGCGTTATCTCGCTTCCGTCTTCCTGGAGGATTTATGCAGAATAGATTTATGGGAAATTGAGTTTTTTGCTCACTGTTTTAATAAGGCAGAAAAAATAATGTGGTCGGTTCACCACAATACCACTACTCCCATAATTGAAGTTTTGTCTAAGTGTATTTACTGACCTATTAGAGCTGGAACTGAAGTGAGGTTTGAATACAAATATTGATAACAGTTCTGCCATCGTCCTTTCTGCCTTCATGAAAAATCCTTGCAAGATTTTGTGTTTTTTAAAGCTTGTTCCCTGTTTTGAGAATCAGTAAAATGCAACAGAACTGAAGTTCAGTTAAAAAACTCCCTTTTTAGAATTTACCTGTGGACAGAAAAAAAATTAAGAATGTAAACTCTAAAGAACCAATAGCAAATGCCTTTTAATTTTCTTTTCTATTTTGTGTTCTGGATCTGTTTTCTTAACATTTCAAGATCACAAAACTGAATAGTAAATTTTTATAGTTCAGAAACTCAGAAGCAGTTTCTCTTTTCACTCCAGCCGCTTCTCAGGTCCCCTCCATGGAGGCACTGTTCTGCTTGTACTTACAGCAACATTTCAGTAGGTTCACTGGAAATAACTGTGTTCAGCCAGTGTGAAGTATTTTGCAGAATCACATTTTCTCAAGTTTACAGGGATACTTGCTTGAGAATGTTGACTTGCAAAGCAATCTGCTGGGTCTGGCGTAAAGAGACTATGGCACTGGTGCATGCAGCAGGCAACAGGTTGCTTTATACTTGCTGTTCTCTGAACCTTCTGATGACATTGGTTTAATTTCATCCCTTTTTCCCCAGAGCGATGGTAAAATACAGCTTTAACTCACGGATAGACAAATGCAGGATTGATGTGTTTTACTTCATGGACCATACAGAAATATTGATGTAGTTTTATCTGTTCGATCTTGAACCGGTTATTATAGCTCCAGAGAACCCTGATATTAAGCTGCTCTTTGAGTCTTATCCAGGCATAATGTGCTGTTCAATTGAAAGGCTGGCACTGTGAAGAAGATGCAGAGGGTGTAATCACAGCCATTACAGAGAGCCATCAGTGGAGTCAAACCTACACTTTCCACAGTCAGCAGTAGGCAGCTAGATGAAAAGGAACTATTAGAAACCAAACCTAGCACTCGATCTGTAATAAATGGCCAAGAGAAAGTCTATTAGGGAACTGTTTCCAGAAAAAGGCAAAATGCTGTCATATAGAAAAAGAAAAGATTTGGTGCTAGTTTAAAAAGGTCAGCTTTTCAGGATAAATTCACAACACTGATACTGGAAAGCTGCCACCTATAACATCACCGCTCATATCTTCAAATTCTGCCCTCCAGCCTTTGAAAGGGGACAGAGTTTATCAAAGGGATGTCTTCATAATCCTCCCTTCTCCCTGCTTGCTTCATTTTTTTATTTTCTTTTTTTGGGAGGTGGATTATCTTTAGGGTCATTTTTAGGTCATTTCTACTCAGTGATTAAAAGGAGCTGGAGCATTCTAGGCATTTTTGATGCTCCCAGTGGACTCTTCCTTTCCCCCTCCCTGCCAGCAGTGCTTAGGGAAAATGCAGTTCTTCCCTCCTTCTCAGCATGTGGAAACATCAGTGACTTTCTGAGCAGAGTCTCCATGGGGAGCAGACGAGGTCAAGAGCAGTGTTAATAGTCACCTGTGAAAAAGAGAAGCAATAGCCAGCGAGGCCAAGCATCGTTTAAAGTCAGGGTTTCTGAGAAGTTTGTATTCATTCTCATCCTCTACATGAGAGCCAGTCCTTCTCCACAAATTGTGGAATCACAGGGTTGGGAAATGTCTCCTCAGATATTTAGCCCAACTCTCTGTGTCAGGGATACTTTGTGCTAAACTGAGAAGCATTTTACTTAATGTGTTTTTTGATGATGAGGTCTCTGTGAGCTCTATAGGGCACTGAATTTATTATAGTCTTTCCCATAAAGAGATTTCTGCTAGTTTAAAATGGTTGACAGATGTAAACAAAACATCTTCATAGGTGATAAATCCTTAGAGAGGCAAACCTTCCCACTGGCCAGATCCTAAGTATCTGGTTCGCTATGAAGATAAAAACAGAAAAGGGACGAGATGGAAGGTGTTGAGGGAAAACCCTGCTTTTGTGATCCTGGAGCAGCACTAACAAAGCAGGTACTGCCCAAGTCCCTCTTTGCTAACATATCATTGCCCTCAGCCCATACATGATACTGTATGAGGCTTATGAATTATTATTTTTTTCTTTTTTAGTTGCTCTTGTGTGGGGTTTTTTTTGCTCCAAGCAAGTGTGCAGATATGCACAACGTATTTCAAGAGCTGAGCTTAGTACTTTAGGTATAATTAAAGCTAGGATTCTCCAATGGCGTGTGTTATGTAACCTCTTTTCATTGAAATTCATTGGTATATGGATAACCACCTCCCTTAGGCTTTTTTAAAAAATCCCAGCAGAACTATGACTGATAATCAGAAAAGAGCACCCTTTGAATGCTAATAAAATTAATCTAATCTTCATTAAACAACTGGAAAAAAATAGTGGCTTAGGGCTGATATTGCTCAAAATATTGTAAACAGAACACATGGGTATTAAGAGGATTATGGTAAGCTTATGTGAGAAGAGTAAAAGCAGAAGTAGAAAGGGAATCTTGGGCTGAAATAATGGCTGACTTGTTTCTAGAGATTTATGCATAGCAAAATAATAGATATTACAAATAACACCCCAGATATCCAAAGCAGCTCACCCCAAAGGATTTTAACCCAATTTCTGTAATGAGTTAATTTCAGAAAGCTGAAGACGTCTTCAAGTTTTTAAAAACATTTCATAATGCAACTCAGATAAGTGATTTTTATGTACAGTGAGTGGCATTCCTTGTGCATGCAGACACATTAGTTGACACTGCCATAACCTTTAATATAAACCCAAATTAAATTGTTGCTAATTCAGGTCCCAAAAAAGGGAAGCTTCATATGCTTTTGCAGGCTGAGAGTTTTGGAAAATTTTCATTTTCTGAAGCATCCGTTTATTTATGAATTTTCATAAGCGAGCAGTTTACCATCACCTCTGTTAAGCATAAGTCCCCACCGTCTCCTGAAATTCACATATTTTCAATCATTTGCACAGGACATTATGGGCTGACAGGAAACCTCAGGCTCTACACAAAACCCTGCAATCTCTAAAGAAGGAGGTGGTGCTTCCCAGTTTTTATACAACACCTGGGTAGTTTGAGGGTTGACTTATCATGTGGGACACCAGCCAATTCCCTTTTCTACTTGAAGTGCTCGAAATCCAGTTCACTTTGCCCTCTCCCATCCCGTTTGCTGAACATGTTTTTTGTGTGGAAGATGTTCTTGGCTGGACAGAAGGAATGGGACTGAGCATGACTTTCTGACCTGGCAGGTACAACTTGCTCTTGAGCAGGCTAAATCCCAAGGTCCCAAGGTCTGCTGGTACCTCTTATCCAATACGGGTTGGTTGTAGGTAAAATAGAAGAGTGTGTATAAGAACATATAACAGCAGGGGCTAGCAATCAGCTTTTCTTCCTCTTGGAAAATTCCCTGTTCACTCCCACACTGCTTCTCAGTGAATCTTTTAGTATTATGTGCACAAAGGAGCTACTTCAACTGGAAAACTAGAGATAACTCCCCCCACTTCCTGTGTTCATTCTAGAGATACTTTTATTCCTGTGGTATGGCCTTTTTTTAGGAGATTGGCTTTTGCTGTGTTTTGAGGTGCATGCTTTAACCACTGGTGTTTTCCACATTGTGGTGGTAATGACAGAATCTTTTGGCTTCATATTGTAAAGAATGAGTGTGATTCTTCCACTGTTTTTGAAAGCTTCTGTCCCCTTTTCAAGGGCAAAAGCAGTATGGGCACTGACTCAGCTGGGAAGGGTGGGAGTTTCTGATCACAGAAAACTCATGCTTACTTGTTCCTGAAGTGGGGATGAGGAACATGGGAATAGAGGGGAGCCTTTCAAATGTAGGGATGCTGCTGGAAAGAGCATAGCTTGGAGACGTGGTCATGGTGGTGAGCAGGCAAGACATTTCTAGAAGGTAGTCCCAGTGCAGTGAGCCAGACTGTCTTCAGCACTGCTTTGCTGGGGATGGTGCATCTTTCCTTCATTTGAGGACTGATGTTCCGGGGGTAAATTCTCTTTGTGAGCTACTGAGAAGCTTTTTTGACTCCTTACAGGAGGCTGTCCCTGGCAGGCTTTTTCGGTCATGTTGGGCTGGTAGGTGGTTGCAGCACATTACTAGTAAAGGGGCAAAAGGGAATTGGGGAATGAAGTAGGTATAGCAGCTACGGGTAAGATGAGATGGGTAAAATATTGTGATATGTAGCATGAGCACATGTGTGTTTGTGCCCGATTTTTTTGGCAGAATACAGCACTCCAGCCTCATCATCCTGCTGCATGCCAAACAAGTTGCTATAATTTGCATTTGTTCATTCTGTATGGTGCATACCGAGCTCACATATGCTAGTTACACACAGTGGGGAGGGCAAGCAAAACTCTCCAAACCCTTATGCCCTCCCTGCTATAGTAGGCATTAAGGAACAACAGTTGACAGTGTTAGGTACCCTCCCTTAAGAAACACCTAATCTGGGGAGGATATGAAGCTGGTACACTAGGCCATATGGACACACGCAAAATCTAGGCTCTGCTCCTACTGTCCGTGGGGCTCCATGTAACTTCAGGCACAAAACGAGATGAGGAGAAGAACACCAGGTATGATCTAGGGGCTGGCCTCCATCTGCACAGTTCATTCTGCCTGTGTTGTTCTCCTGAGGATTGGGTGAATCTTATGCTAAATATTTTACCCTAAAACTGTGGTCAAATAAGCACTAATTCTCACTTAGGTTAAACGTATAAAAGGTGCATGGAATGGAGTGTGAGCAAACTGGGTCTGACTAGAACGCCATGCACCAACCAGTTAGAAGTTGAGCTATGCAGTTGACCACTGGTGGAAAGGAAATGCAAGGGGCCAGGATTTCTCTGAGGCATCTGTGAGTCAGAGAAAAATAGTGGAGAGGCCAAGGCCAAGGAATCCCAGAGAAAATGTGAAAAGAGAACCCAAAGAACATCCTATGAAAACCCACCCCTAAGAGCATGGACAAAAGTCCATGTGTGCTTTTAGAAATAAGGGCAACCCAGAGTTTTGGAATAGCAAGCAAAGGTCTTGCCTCTGGGTGCTTAGTGCCTCCTATGTTTGGTGAAACACGACTTTGTATTCCTACTCTTCGTAGTTAGATCTGACCTCACTGAAGAGATCTGTTTATGTGATAATGAAATTGGTGGAAACAGTCTGTGAAGTCATAATATTGGTTAAGAATTCAAGTCCAAAGAGGACATTCAGTTCACTTTTACTGATTTACTTACTCTTGGGTATTGAAAAGTTCACATTTCTTAGCACTTGATGAACTTTTCCTTTAATTATGGCATGTCATTAAGGTAACACTACCTCTTTATCCTAAAGAGAAACCACTAATGACTATCCGAGCTTCACTTGCTACTCAAGTTGCTAAGTCATTGGATAGCATAATCTTTAGGTAATTTAATGCCTGACCTGGTTTGGATCTAAGCTTAGGCATTTTTGCTACTTAGGCAGGACTGGTTTATAACTCATTTATGCTATGTGCAAAGAGCACTAGGATATGATACACATGTTTCTGTTTGAAAACCGAAAAGTAATCTGGCCTTGTGAAGTCTGATGGTCTGTAGGTTCATTAACCACTGGACATGTTTGAATTAGATATTTAAACTATGCTCCACAGTCTCCTGATCTCCTTGCTGCACACAATGGTAGATAGAGTGAAGTTCAGCAGTACCAGGCAGAACAGATTGCAAGGAACAGTCACCCACCAATGGTGATGATAAACAACCTTTTACAACAATTATCTAGTTAAAACACCATTAAAAATTAATGACATACATCAGAGGACTTACTGAACCCATTTAAGACTAATTTATTGACTATAAAAATATGGCATTAAGGATTTATGGATCATTAGCTTTTATTCCAGAATGAAATATTGCTGACTGAAACTCTTAAAAACTGTTGAAAACAATCACTCATTAAAACCACATGAAATTAAATGAAATAATGGCAGAAGGAAAGGAGATGGAGGCAAGGTTTGTAAATGTGTGGGTAGGGGAAAATAACTTATGTCACTGAATGGATGAAGATTACATTTTCGGACAAGATTGAAATCTACAATTAAATAATTCAAACAAAATTTTAATGTGCAATAAATTCTTCCTTTTTTAACCAAGGAACATTAGATCACAACTGATCAAAGTTCTTATCATGGTCTATTAATCACAGTCAGCTATTTTGAAATGCTATTAAAGAAACTATAACAATGTTAAAGTTAATTAACTAATTCCTCCAAATAGTTAATACATAAATTCAAATTTAGCAGCTGCTCCAGCCTTATGTATTAGAATTTCAATTATGCCTCGAGACCAACACAAGACTATTAGAAATGGATTAGAACTAACTATAATTTCCAGTTCACTGTTGCCCAATGAGACTAATTCAGAGTGGAGCTCCGCTTGTTTGTAATAGGAAACTTGCAAATGTCATATACCCTAAAATTCTATAAAGGGCTTTTAAAATAAGATGAAATACTTACATCACTCTGCACTGTTTCTGTAGGAAATATTTTTTTGTGGTAATTTTAATTTTCCTGAAAAATTGCCTGCCGAGTAGTTCTGGAACAATAATATTTTCACAGTATTTTCTAGATTCTTCTAGACCAAGAGTATAAAGCTTGAATTTAATATTTGAATGGTCAACTCCTATATCATTCACACCAGTTTTGTTCTGTAACTTCTGTAATATTCTGTAAGCTACTTCTGAAGTACAGCAGCACAACAAAAGAACTGGGCTTTAACTAGTTTGGGAATAAAGTATTCAAGTTTGATTTATAAAGTAAGAAGAAGGGAATTCTGGCAAGCCTTGTATTTAGTGTGTCTAGTACTTCCTGTTATAAAGTTTTATATCCTTTTCTACAGCAGTTCAAGTGTCCCCATGATTTACAGAAAGATTTTGATCTTCGACAGTAGAAGAACCAGGTCACAGGATGAGCTAGTGCAGGATTTAAATTGGAATTGCATAGTTTCCAAATCAGAGTCCAAACTGCAGTCAGTATAGAGCCTGGAGGTGTTTTGGAAAGTCAGCATCACTGCAGGAAGTCAAGACAAACCAGTTTGAAGGATGTTATCTGTCAGGAGCTCAAGTCACTTTTAGAGTAGAGGCAGGTTCTTCTGTTCAGTGAAGAGCCTCATGGTGTATACTTCAACACTCTGAGAGGTTTCTGTCTCTCCTCAGTGACCCTTTAGGTAGGTACCCTCAGTACCTATAGCTGAAGTGAACAGAGGGAAGAGAGGAAGGAGAAAGGGTGCAGCAGTCATGCAACTACCGTGTAGAAAAGATGGCAAATTTCACTGCCCCAGAAAAAGCAACACACAGCAATAAAGTGACCCGGAGTGAGTCTGTAGCTTTAAAATCTATGCAATCATTTATAGCTTTAAAATTTATTCAATCAGTTAAGAAGAGTTCATAGAGTTGTATTACAACCATATTCTTTGAGCATATGGAAAAGGACCTTATTTCACCATAGATGAGTAAGACTCCATTGCATGCATAGCCGATGCTTCTAGCATTCTAAGTCTCTGCCAGGAGTCCAGTTTAGCCAGTGACTCCATTCATTTTCCAGTTACATCCCACTGGCAGATTCTGCAAGGCTGCAAATCCCTCACAAGCCAAACTGGGAAATTTTTATTGCATCAGTTTTGGATACGCAAACATGACAATAAGCTTGATAAAGAGATGTTCAAAATGAATATGTTTTATGGTTTTATGGTTTCCTCAATAATTAATTTACCAGTGCAGCAGAAAATTCAGCAAAATGTCTCCCTCAGTCTTAATACTGTCTATGCTACTGCAGCATCAGCAGGACTAAGTACAGCATTTCTTAGGACACCATCCCATTCTTATCTGGGCACTTGCCATAGCATAAAAAGATTTAAAGAGAGATGCAGATTCCTCTTTTTTTAATTAACATTAAATCCTTTCTGGCTATCATCTGATTTTCAAAACACTGTATGTTGTATGCTTGCAGCTTTAGCAAGGTTTTATTTTTATCCACACTTTAGCCAAAAATCTTCCTTAATCACTTTCAGACCATTTTACACTGTGTAAAATTGTTGTCTTGACTTCACTCCAGGAAATCTCTGTCACTAGATACATCAAGAAGACAATACTAAGCCTTTAATGAAATCTAGTCTATTTTCTTCAGAACATTCCGCACTTATATATTGATTTCCAAGGAACGTTCACAGTCTTCTTAAATTTATATTAAAGAAAGAATACATGAACTGAATCATGCACTGTTTGTTCATAGGAAAGACTGCACTAAACTTAAATTAATAAAAGCTGTATGATTAGGGATATTGCCACCTCATGATATGCTATGTAAATGTAGTGAAACAATATTTACGTAATGGACAGATCCTCAACGAATGCAACTGGACACATCTACATTATTATTTAAAATTAATATATGTGCCTGCAAATGTATATATAACTTTACAGTAATGTATCTGCTTAGCTACAACTGGTGAAGAAAAACACACTGAGTTTTGGAGAAGCAAGTTTACAGAGTAAAGCATACATTCTAAATTCCATTGCTTTATATTTTGCAAAATTCAGTATTTGTGTTTCAAAATATTTAATAGACATTCTTTCTTTGGTTCCAGTATTTGGAAGATTCATCTGTCCTCCTCTCCACCATTACCCAGATTTCTCTAAATTCACATGAAAACAATCAGCTGAAACAGTTTAGTTTTACCCAAATACATATTAAGAAGTGAAATCACAAATTTATCAAGCCTATAAAGCAAAATTATCACATAACATAGTCTTCTTCAAAATTGCCTGTAACTGCATCCCTGCTAGAATATTTCAAACTTCTATAGTTCATGTACAAAACCAGCCTTCAGCATGATTTCATGTCTTGTGAGAGTGCAAATATAATTTGCAATACTGATGTTGCTCCAGTTTGATGGTCTAGGTATATAAATCAACACTGCTTGTCATATTTTCAAAATTCACTCTTAACTGGATTCTTCACAAAATGTTTCTTTGGAAGAGTGGTAAACATTTTCGTATAGAACAAGGAAGGATCATTTAATTATGCAAAGTTTTAGGCAAAATTCTCCTCCTACAGTTGTGCTATGAAAACCTATAGTAAATCACTCAGATGTGAACAAATGTGAATTAGAAATATCTAATGTAAGAAAATGAGCAACAAGGACTATTTTATTTTTCTCTGCTTGCTCTTCCAGGCAGTTTTCCTCGACAAAAATAGGACATGGGAGAGGGAGATGAAACAACTTTTCTTTGAGAAGTTTAGAAGACAGGAGCTGCCATCAACTCTTTCTTTAGGTTCTTATTCTGGCACCATTTGTTCAGCCTCCTTGCTAGTTCACTGGAAGGATGGGAGACATATATTTCCAGGTTTTATTAATCTAGTTTGAGATGTAATCCTTCCTGTGGATGGCAGAACATATATTGCTTCTCATCCCTTTCTGGCATTTGTAATAATTCAACGAGGCCTTTAGTAGGTGGTGAAATTGGGACTCATTTAATCTGTTTGTGTGTGTGTATGTGTGCACACACCTGTGGTTTACACTTTTAGTTTGGGTTATCAGACACTAGGGAGATAAGAATTCTAGAAAATAATATTGAAAATTATCTTCCTACTTGTTCATCTCCTCTGGTTTTTTTTTTTCTCTTTTTATATACACAATGAAGTTTATTATGATAAATTGAGATTATTTCCTGTTTGTGAAGTAATAATTTTCCTCTTTGCTGAATAAATTGATTGTGAGGGCCATGTTGGTATTATTTCATTAACTCAAAGGCCAAAGACCTTCTAGTATATTAGCCTAGTGTGTAATTATTACTAAATTAAAAGGAAGTACCCTTGAGATATTGTGGGCCAAATCCTCTGCTGGTTTAACTCAGCATTACTCCACTGAAGTAATAGCAAGGAAATGTGCATATTCACTGACAAACAATCCAGCATTGATTATAAAGAGCCCTAGGAATGATTACTAATAGCTTAGTTATTGAGAAATAACTTCCAAGCAGTTAACTCCATCTACTTTAAATTATTTTAACTAATTTGGAGCACATAAATTGAGGAGTTTAATTTACCTATACAGCAGTAATGGAGACAAGGAGGCTTCTTCAGAGAGTAACTGAGAATAGTTATCCATTTATAATAAATGGTTATCCATTTATACCAGGGCCGAAATTAGTTGATTATGTTCTCTGTCAGGAGATAATAATGTGATTGCATTCCCAAACAGATGTATGACTTAGCAGTTGCTCACTGATGCCAGAGAGCGAAGCCAGAAACAATTTCTATGGGCCGATGTCACACACCATATAATCCTAGCTAAAAATGATGCTGAAGCTTATCTGACCAGTCATTTGTCCCAGGCCTATGAAGAGGGGCTCTGAAAGTTGCCATAAGCACAAAGTGCAGTGTGCTGCTTCCACAGTTTTTCCCTAGTGAAATGTGGAGATAGAGTGAAATTTTATCAGAAATCTGAAGATGGAAAGGATCCTCAGAAGGGTCACTTTTTTTGTCTTCCCAAAGAGACAGCAAAAGCACCTGCTTATAGATGCCAACATGCATTTTCCCTGATGGCTCCTCATCCCTTCAACAAAGGAGATTCCTTAATGTTCTGGGCAATGATTTCCTGTGCTTCTCTTTAAGACTTTTCCTCTAATATCCATGCAAAACCTGTTTTGCTCTAACGCTATTAAATTTTTGTTGTTCTTCACTGTGTGGGCATCAAGAATGGATTCCCTTGCTTTCTATATGTGCCTTCTACAGTGCAGCTCGAAGACTCTCAATGGTGTAGACAAAACTGAAAGCTGACAGTTAACTTTCAAGGAGAAAGGCTGAATCCAGACTGTGCTTGCAAGTGGAAAGATGTGGAAAATGGACCTTGTTACTCATGTCCCAACCCTGGGTAGCAACTCTTGCTTCTAGGATCTCCTCTTCCTCCCCAGCATAGCCCCAAGTCTACCCATCCAAGCCCTTTTATTGGCAGTGGCAGGAGCAGCAGGGAGCCTGGCTTTCTAGGGCTCTGTCATAGCATTGTGAGTAACCCACAGCCATTTAGATGCCTCCAGCAGTCTGCCACAACTGCCTCTGGTTACCCATCAGAGAGCTCTCCTTGCTTTTACAGGTTTAAGGGTTGCTGTGTCTCCTTCTTAGCTTTTTTTTCCTCCCCCATTAGACTTTTAGCCTATTTCTAAATGCTTTGTCATTCTTGTTGCTTTGTCTGCTAGCTTCTCTTTAAATTATGTTTGGTAGGAAGCACGGTGAGCAGCATTGTGGTGCAATGGATGCCTGGCTGACTGGGAGTGGAGCAGAATCGGTGTGTTGTGTTTCTTACCTGTGACACTCCTCTGAGCTTCATCCAGAATTAGATTTGTCTTAATTTTTTTTCTACAGGAGTGCCACAACTTCTACTCATATTCACTCAGCAGACTGCTGTAACAGCAGATCTTTCTCTGATGGATTTCTGCCTCTTCAGTTTTTCATTTTGTAATTGTGTATCTGATGTCTCCTTTCAGTGTAGTACTCTGCATTTGTCTTTATTGAATTTCAAGTTTGAAGCCCAATGTATCAAGATCAATTAGTTTTCTGATATTGTCTTTCCTTTCGTGCTTAACATTATGTCACCACAAATGTCTTAAGTGTATTCTCTGTTCTGTTACCCAAGTCATTTCTGAATGCACTGAATCAAACTGGGTTTGGGACAATTTTTCTTGAATCATTCCCATGATGATAGTCCATTTGGGGCAGTTGTGCTTTAAATGATTTTTCAGCCAATTTTGTGGCTATTTTACTGTGATTTTATCTAGGACCTATTTCTGAAATTTGCAAGATATGCAAAACAAACTCAGAAACCGTGTCAAAGTATAGGTATCTTGCAGGTGTTACTGTGTCTTTTTCGGTCACCAGAGCAGCTGTCCTTTTGCAAGGAATAGATTGATTTTGCATGATTTAGTCTTTGTAAATCTATGTTGCAATTTTAAATCACCTTAATATCCTAAAGATGCTTTTACATTGATTATTTAATTCTTTGTCTAATATTGCTTCTGACACTGAATTAGGCTATGGTCCTATTCCCTTCTTTCAATGATACATCCTATGCTGACTTCTCTGCAGTTTTTTGAATCCTTTCCCTCCCTCAAGTTGTTAAAGGTAGTTCTAGTGCCTCAGGTATTGCTTTGGGTGATTTTTGAAGTGCTCAGTGGTGGATTTCTTGAGGAACTACTAACTTAAATACACTTGAATTAACTAAATATTACTGAACCTACCCCTTCCCTGTTCTGGCCTCCATACTCTTCTCTTTTAAATGAATAGCAGTAAAACTTGCTCTCAGTTCATCTTTTTTTGTGGAGACTGAAGCACAATAAGCATTCGAAGATTAATCTTTCTTTATGCCTGTTATTTGCTGTCCTCCTCCATTAAATGATGAATCTGTTTTTTTTTTTAATCCTTCCCCTGATTCCAAATGCATGTCCCTATTGATATTAATTAATTTTGCACTTTAACACTTCTAATTTTATCCTCCGTGCTCACATTATAGAATCATGGAATTGTTCTGGTTGAAGAGCAAGTCTGGTTCAAGATCAAGTCTGACCATTAACCTAGCACTGCAAGGTCACCACTAAACCATGTCCTTAAGCACCACATCTACATGTCTTTTCAATACCTCCAGGGGATGGTGACTCTATCACTTCCCTGGACAGCCTGTTGCAGTGCCTGACAGCCCTTTTTGTGAGGAAATTTTTCCTAATATCCAATTGAAACTTCTCCTGCTGCAATATGCGGCTGTTTCCCCCTGTCCTATTGTTTATTACTTGGGAGAACAGACCAACCCTCACCTCACTACAACCTCCTTTTGGGCAGTTGTAGAGAGCAATAAGGTCCCCCCTGAACCTTTTCTCCAGGCTAAACAACCCTGGTTCTGTTAGCCACTCCTCACAAGACTTATGCTCTGCACCCCTTACCAGCTTCATTGCCTTTTTCTGGACACTCTCCAGCACCTCAGTGTCGTTCTTGGAGTGATGGCCCAAACCAGAACACAGTATTCAAGGTGTGGCCTCACCAGTGCCAAGTACAGGGGGACGACCACTTCCCTAGTCCTGCTGGCCACACTATTCCTGATGCAAGCCAGGATGCTGTTGGCCGCCTTGGCCACCTGGGCACACCGCTGGCTCACATTCAGCTGGCTGTTGACCAGAGCACCAAGGTCCTTTTCTGCTGGGCAGCTTTCCAGCCACTTGTGGNACCAAGGTCCTTTTCTGCTGGGCAGCT
>VZZY01023119.1:0-18951 GCA_013400335.1 Eurystomus gularis
AAAAAAGAAAAAAAAAGGGAAGCCTTAAGGCATTGCTATTGCAATTCTGCTGTTGACAGCAGAAATAATTCTGGAATTTACAGATCGCAAAAAAAAAAAAGGCCAACCATATATAAAAGTATCAACAAAACACTGTCAACACAGGGAGTCTCTAAAATATGTAATATCACCAAGAAATGTCTTCCAGATTTTGAAATATCACATACTAAAAACGTCTTCCTGCCAAAGTGCTGTACTCAAATATTAGATTTTACTTCCAGTTTTTACCCCCTGGACAACATTCCTACAAATAAAGTAGCTTCTCTCAATCCTTTTTCCCCCTTCTCATTCTGAAGTAACGTATCCTGAACATATAAACAGTTTTCTATTTGTCTAATCAAGACATAGCTTATAAGAAGTCTCCAGCATTGCAAGTGAGAATACAGAATATAGACTTTTCAGTGCATACTTTTACACTATCTGAGACAACACTAGAGAAAAAAGAAATAAGGTGACCTCTTATTTTGGAAGAGGGATTCTGACCTCTTATCAAACTCAGATGGGAAGGGAAGTCCTATAGAAGACAGAGCAGAGAAAGGGAGAAGGACTCTAATAAAAAGCTGTGTTTAAGAAAGCAAGCATGTACAAAATTGCTGGATGTTGTTATTTCATTTGAGCTATAGTGTTTGCATAATTACCTACTAGGGAAAGGAGAGTTGTACACTGTGGTATATCTTTCTCAGAAAGGTTATAAGTTCATTCAGAGTAAGAGAAGCTGAGATAATGGCTGGTGTAGGGCCAAACCATTCAACTTTTGATGGAAACACAACATTTTCTATCTGTAAAAAAGCACCGATAAGGCAACATTAATTCCCATTGGAGAACATTTCTAATGAACTAGCTATGTAATTTATGCTCAGAAGTCTCAAAGGAACTAGTGAATCATTGCCAGTTTTTAACTTCTCTTGGAAAACTGGGAAATAGTGAGATCTGCAAATGTTGTCCCCTTATCCAGAAAAGGATATAATGCAGAAGAACAAATTTGCTATCCTAACCTTCATCTCAGGTACAGGAATGGATTTGTTACCTTGGAATTTTGCTGGCAATGAACCGGAGACTACAATTATTATTATTACCAGTCAGAGATCTCTTTCTGTTTGGTTTTGGTTTTGACTGGAGTATGGGGGTGGTAACCAAAGTATGTACATACACTTGAACTTAATTCACTTACTACATGTAGTGAAGACTTTTTTTACTACATGTAGTGAAGGGGTTTTTTTTTATTCAAATATTTGTATTTTATGAAATTCACAGGTTTTGAGCTAGAGGGATTAGAAACTACTGTTCTTTTGATATTGATACCCAGGATCCTTTGGATATTTTTTCTTGTTTCGGTTCTAACCTCTCTCTACATATATTTTATGGCCTTCAGAATATGGTTTCTGGATTCTTGAAGGCAGTTGACAAGGAAAAGATTATGCATAGATTGTGTGCAAAAGTAACAACAACAACAACAAGTTATTTTAACTTGTTTAGATTTCTGACCTCATCATTCTTATTTCCATCAGGAAACTTGGAACTGAGCAGGTGAAATGTATGAAAGTTGTTAAAAAGTACTTAGCTTTATCAGTGAATGTTGTATACAGTTTAAGAATCATCCAAAGATTGGTGGGCTATGAAAAATAAGAGATGGATTACTATTATGGTAATCTAAATCAACTTATTTAAATGGTTGGAATCCAGAAAAGTGGATTTAGTACTGCCAAATGAAGAGGAATACATTTTGAATTCAAGAAAGAAGTTTATACCTACAGAATGGCAGTAACTAAAACTAGGTTTTAAGTATTATCATAGGTTACATCCTTAACCAGAGCTCTCTGTGCTTCTGTGAAAAGAGGGCTAGCAAAATCTTTGAATGGATAATAAAGAGGAATGGAAATGGGAAATGCTGGAGAGCATATGCCAAACTCCCCTGCCAAAACCCACCTTCCCCCAAGTTGAGAATCTTGCATTATGGTGTGAGGTGTAAGTAATGAGACCTATCTGGTATATTGAAGGGAAGTTTAAGAGATGGCTTGATAAATGAGTATAAGTATTTAAACATGGGAATTGTATCTGACAGCACAGTGCTTTTTGATCTTGCTGTCAGAAATGGAACACAAGCTAATTACTAGGAATCATAATTAAGATAATTCTTCTAGAAATACACAAGATTCTTGGGAGATCTGAAAGGGTCATGATTCCCTTGAAAAAAATTAGATGCACTTTCTTATAACTTGTGGAAGATGTTCAACTAGTGGTGAGTGTAGAGGGCCACATCGAATAATTACCGTGTCCTTTCTGCTCCTTAAGGCAAGGACTCAGCCACCTTGCATTTTTGGGCTTGGGAGGAAAAGTAGAGAAATTTTAAGTTATAGAAGACTTGATTGCCTTCCACAATGTCATCTTTGTACCTCAGAGCAGGACAGTATGTATAGTAATATCTCATAATTTAAGCCTGAAAATAATTCCCTGTAAAGTCAAGATGGTTTAGTTTTGCTTGATATATATCTGCATTAATGTATTGCAGTCAGGGACTTTTGATTTTTCCTCTCCCCTAGGTCACAGAATGGGTGCTGGTTAGAGAAAGGATCACAGATACCATTCTGTGAGAAAAAAAAAAAACAGAAACTTGTCTTGATTTCAGTTTGCAAAAATTTATTCCCATATTGCTTTGCAGAGCACTATGGAGTTTCAATTTGGTTCTAATCATGGATACAGTTCACCTAGTCATATCTAGTGTAATTGATTGTTTTTCCTCCAGGAAGCTGAGTGCTTTCTATATTTTTACTCAGGATGCATTCACGAGGGCTTTTGTCTTAGTCTGGTAAAATAAAGTGCAAAATTTGATGAGTTGGGATGCCAGGCTAGATGATCCAATTATCACATTTTGCATATATAAGCCACGTTAAAACATGTAAAGCAAATGGATAAGCAATCTGCATCATTATGAATAAGTATGTACATATAGGCTTATTTTAATAAGAAGGTAAGCAGAAATACTTTAAGATTATATTACAGAATATGTTCTTCACTAGCTTTTTAGTGATCAAGTTTTTAAGTATCTTTTTATAAGCTTTCTCTGTTGTGATAGGATTACTTCTGCACATCTCTAAGTAAACTACAAAGAGGTTTCTTATAAAAACGTCTGTCAACTCAGTTCTCAAATGTCAAAGAAAGAAACCTATAGGCATGACACAGAAATTCAGTGGCAATGCAGAAGCAACTTTTTATCTGGGAACCTCTTCCTTTTCCCCTTTTTTTCTTTTTTTGAACCTTAGATGGTTTCTCCTGGCCCTTAGTGACATATGTAGAAATTGAAATAGAGAACTGAACAGTAGTCAACCAAAACTATTATCCAGCTGCTGATAATGAAGAACCAGTGTCTTCTGGAAGGTGCAACTAGTTTATAATAAGGCAATATTCACAAAGAAATCCTCTCCTAATCTTAGACACCTATTATTTTGGAGTATGGAGTGAGATGGTTTATATTATTTATGATTCTTATACTATCATGTAAGTTCTTAGGAAAAAAAAGTGTATTGGCAATCTCTTTGAAATGCATTCAAGTCCTTCTTGAAATCAAATTGTGACTTCATTTAATAGAAGAGGCTGTAGAGGCTCTACGAAACTTATGTCCTACCTCATAGAAAATGAGGTTTCTGCTGTTACCTTGCTAGCCCTATTGGACAATTGTTACCACATCGGACAGCAGAGAGAGCCTATTGCTCAACTGTATTCTGGCCTCTATATTTGTTTCCAAACAAAGGGAGAAGAATGGGTATAGCGTTGAAGATCTACCCTATCACCTGTTACCTAAGTCATAGGGCCACCAGAAGAGTAGCAGACTGCTCTTTCTAAACCTTATTTTTCAGTCTTGCATGGAAAGGTTTTTTTAGGTCTTGCCCTGAATAGGTCTTTTAAACACTTGACTGAAACTGTAAGGTATGTGTTACCTATTAAAGGATGGAGACAAACTGATTTTTTTTAAGTCTTTTTCAGTTTTCTGTAGTGTACATTGTTTATACTCTCAACAGTAGTTATTCTGTGATAGTTTTTTAAGCTAGCTATTTCTGATGTTAATATTTTTTTTTTAGGGTGGCAAATCATAGAATCAATTATAGAATCATACAACGGTTTGAGTTGGAAGAGACCTTTAAAGGTCATCTAGTCCAACCCCTAATGAGGTGTGACTGTCCACACAGGGAGATTCTTGCCCCCTGTGACACATTAATGGATGGTATCTTGGTCTATTGTAGACCTGATGCAGTGCTTCCAAGATGCAGGAAGGATGATTATGATGTCAGCTGCAAAATAGCAGTCTGGAAGTACAACTTGATCTGATGACTTCACACTAGCAGTCTTTAAGTTTAATTTCCTCTTTCATCAGGCTGCCATTCAATAGTTCTCTTGAATCAAGAACTCCTGACAGTTTAAGCACGCCATAAAACCTCCTTATCAATATATTCTAGCCATGCTAAAGCAATCACAATGCTTTCTTAGAGAAAATTAAGATTATTTTGTCTACAAACACTTTTACCCAGACACCATAAACTCCTGTTATAAAGATTTCATAACTAAGCAATAAGAATGTTTATCCCAAGCATAGCACTGATAAATTGTACTAGTTTCCTGACTATTTTATTTGTACTAGAAAATGGATTTCTAAATAAGAAGAGTGAAGTGCCTTAATGTAAAATTTATTTATCCCTTGACTTTCCAAGTCACATATTATTTAGTGCTATACTCCAAAGGATTTTTTTCACTGTTATGAAGTCACCAATGTTTTCTTCTACAAGGTATAACCTTACTTGAGTTTCTGTGATTATCATACTCTTGCATGCAGAAACTTCCAAACTTCCAAACTTATGTCTCACTACCTGCCTGAGGAAGACTATTATCATACCCAAAAATTATGGCCCCTCTTGCACGTTTTACCCAGATAATCTGTTTAAGAAAATTCAACCAGTGCAAATTTTATACGTATCCAATAAAATAGAGAAAATGGAACTCCTTTTAGGAGTTCATTTCTGTATCATGTATGTATGGAATTTTGATAGATATGAAAAATAAACAGTCAATTGAATAACAATATATTTAAATTGCTCTAAGACATTGGAAGCAAAGTTGTTGCTGTATTATCAAAAATGAGAATTAATTGCTTATGACTTACGTAATTTTCCTGTCCTAAGCTCTTGGCACATAACCAATTACATTCATAAATTACTATACTATGTTTTTAATGAAATAATTCCAGAAACACTGATATTCGCCCATATTAAAAAACCTGGTCAATTAAACTGTTACTATTCTTGAGAGTCAACAATTTCCATGATTACAGGACTGTGGACAGAGGGAATGAATACCAAAGTAAAGGTCCTCCCAGTGCGATTGCCTTATAAAAGGAACTTAGAAACCTTACCACTCTGGATAGTTGTGGTCTCTTGCTTCTGCAGGGACAAGGTTCTTATTAAAGTGTTAATCTTTGAAGAAATAGGTCAGCTGCAGGATTGATAAAGTCTAAGGCATGGATGGTCATCCATCCTTTAAACCAAAAGTTTAAACTGAGTCTAGGAGGAAAATTAAGGCAAGTGTGATAGTAATATCACAGAATGGTTTCCCCATGTAGTAAATTAACCTGTCTGAGATTTATGTAATTTATGATATTATAATATACATATGCAGTATTATTATATTTTAACCTTCTAATGTTTTACATATTAAAAACATTGCTATAAACAATACTATTTGTTACTGTGTTATTTAATCTTGTTCAGATCTAGGCTATTTATACATATATTTCAGTCTTCTAAAAGGAAAACTTTGAGTTAGCTAGGTGTAGTGGGTCTGGCTGAGCTGGTTTTCCACATAGCAGCAGTGTTTTGTGCTGGGAGCTAGAAGGGTACTGATAACATACCTGTGTTGTGACTACTGCTGAGCAAGGATCCCAGCATTCACCCCTCCAGTGGGATGGGGTGGGCAAGATCTTGGGAGGGGACACAACCAGGACAGCTGACCCAAACTGACCAAAGGGATATTCCATACCATATGACGTCAGCTCAGCTATAAAGCTAGGGAGAAGAAGGAGGAGGGGGGGGCCGTGCCGTTGTCCTCCAGAGCAACCGCTACGCGTCTTGGAGCCCTGCTTCCCAGGAAGTGGCCAAACATCGCCTGCTGATGGGAAGTAGAGAATAAAACTTTGTTTGCTTTGCTTCCGCGCGCGGATTTGCTTGGCTTTGCTTCTATTATTATTATTAAACTGCTTTTTGTTTTCTCATCTTATATTCCTCCCCTTTCTTTTTGCTCTGCTGAGGAGGGAGCAGGGAAGGAAAGGGGGGGGGATAGAGTGGCTTGTTGGGTACCTGGCACTCAGCCAAGGTTAACCCACCACACTAGGTCTCCTTGAGAAATGGAGACAAACTTGCCCTGTCTTATAGCACTCTCCCAGGCACTTTTAGAAGGCAACTCATTCAGTCCTACTTACCTCCAGTGACAGCAGGGTCAGTGCAAACAACCAGCTAAGTCTAGAAAGCTAGCTTTTAGATGGCTGAAGTTATATGTGACAAATCCTTTTCCAATCTGAAATGCAGATTTTTCTTGTCCTCCTCACAAGTACTTACTTCTGGAAGTATATCATGTGAGGCTGAGAATGAGGATGTTGTGTCTGAGAACATTTCATGTTTATTTGACAGTATTCATGTCAGAGGTTTGCTGTTGTTTTGTTTTTTTTTTTAAATACCACAAATTATCAATGTGTCAAAACAATACAGAAGAGCTGTATTTTCAACAGAGAAAGGGCAGAAAAGTTACCATGCCAGAAACAATAAATTAATTTGCAGATCTCTGTTGTTATTAACACTTGTATCTACAGCCCCACACCAACCGCAGGGAACCATCCTGAACCTATCTGAAAGCATAATAGTGTTGCAGAACTTAGACACTTGTCTTTTAAGTGGACGTACTTATGATCAGACAAATGATTTCTTAACTGAGAAGTTTCTTACCACCAGAGGGCTCAAAATTGCTGTATGATTTTATGTATGAATACATGCATAAACATACATTGTGTGTGTATGTATATATGTATATGATACGTGTACATCATCCATGTGTGTGGTTTATTTGTGTGTACACAGGTATAAACACACATATATGCACATATATGTACTTGTATTTTAATAGATGATTTATTTTTCCTTTATTTTAAATGTTTTGAACATTTCAATGCAACTCAAGTCTTAAATTTTTAATATAACTTTGCAATTCACCATATAAAGGTGAAATGTTTCTTTAATTTTATAAAATAGTTACAATTTTTAACTGTTCTCAGATACCTGGATTTACACAGAATGTTCATTTCATCAAACTGAATAATGAAAACAATCAAAATAAAATACAGTTCAAACTTCGATGACCAATGCCTGCTGTCATCATGTTTCATTAAGACATCCAGATGACAGTGAATAACATGGACATTGTTCATTTTTTCTTAAATGACTTTCCACAGAATGTAATACAGTGTTGCAGAATCTATCACACCAAGCATTTTTGTTTGATTATATGACATAGTCTCCTGGGACATCTTAGAGGCTCTAAATAAATAAAATGTTCCTGGAAAGCTGACTGTTTTCTTTCACTAATGTGACAACTGTAATGAAGACAGAAATGGCTTTCAACTATTTTTAAGTAATGCATAATCTTTGGAGATAGTGAAGATCAGTTCCTCCACAGTATGATGATGTAATACTGAATAATTTACCCATGCAGTCCAAAAAGATAATTAACACAATATTTTCAGTCAGACTTCATATATACAAAGATTTGAGGCATCAATATTTTTTAAATGTTAGTAAAGTTATATTCATCTAAGAAAAGTGCTCAAGAACCCAATATTTCAAGAATAATGAAGTTCCAGATTATAACAATTAACAATAATATATGTTGTAGAAGTAGTTTTGCAGACATTTACTACGGTACATAATACTCAATTTTGAATAAAGTTTCTTTGGATTTTTTTCCTGTGAAAAAACACAAAAAACCCCAGAATATACTCTCTTTGCAGCACTTCAGTGCTTTTATTGTTTGCGAAAGAGTGTGTTGAATACGATCATGTATATGAATAAAGACTACTCAAGTGAACGAACATTTGCGAAACTGAACCAGATCTTTCAGACTTTGATACAGAATAGTACCTTTGAATTTGGCTGGACTACATATGATTACAGCCTACATTATCACTAGCACAGCTAGATACTAACAATTGAATAAAGCTTTAACACATTCATTTTCTTGCATCATCATCTTATGTCTGTTTTCTTAAATTGTTAAAAGTCATGCCAGATGTTTCATCTTCATAAAATGGTAAAATCTTCAAAAAGCAGAATAAAATCATTGAGAGGGAGTGGAATTTAGACTAAATAGTAAAGTAGGCTGGAAATACAATTCTATTGCCATGTACAATTAGCTAAACTTTAGAAGTACAGCTTATTATAGTCCCATTTCTGTTAACACATTTATTTTAAAAGGAAAACCATGTACAACTAAACCAAGATATTTTTGCGTTCATAATTTTAACTCTTGCATGTTTTCTTTAAAAAATTATCCTTACTGATTGCGCATGATGTTATATTAGAAATGCAATGTTCTAATAAAGAATTATAATCTTTTGTATACTTTTCTCATGCGTACTGCATTCCTACTTTACCAGTCTGTCATATGAACTTAGAAAACAACCTGGCATATTGGATGACAGATATTAAAAGTGGTTTTGTTACTGACAGGGCTGGCTGGCATATTCATCACACCACCTTTGGTTCCACCAGTAAATCACCCTGAAACCAATAAAGTTGACTGGAATATATCAAAACTACTTTTACTAGACTAAGATTATAAATTTTATAAATTTAAAACTCATTTCAACAACTGGAAGATCCATTTCCTTAACCACAGCCTACTGAAGTTAATGAAAGCATGCCAGGAATAAGGCTCTATCCAGATTGAGTTAGCTGTTCCACTAGGATACCAAGAGAACATATCCTTATCATATCACACCGCTGTGCAAATTAATTTATTGACTTCACACTTATATTATTATCCTCAATAAAAGAAGGACATCAAACTATTAGAGAGTGTCCAGAGGAAGGTGATGAAGATGGTGAAAGGCAAGACTTATGAGTGGATGAGGTTCCTTGTTTTTTTCAGCCTGGAGAAGATAAGGGTAAGGGGTGACCTCATTGCAGTCTAGAACTTCCTCAAGAGGAGCAGCGGAGGGGGAGCTGCTGATAGCCTCTCTCTGGTGACCAGTAGTGGGACACAAGGAAATGAGATGAAGTTGTGTTTGAGGAAGTTCAGACTAGACATTAGGAAAAGGTTCTTCACTGAAAAGGTGGTTGGTCACTGGAACAGGCTCCCCAGGGAAGTGGTCATGGCACCAAGCCTGTCAGAGTTCAAGGAGCATCTAGATGATGCGCTTAATCATAGGGTTTAGTTTTACGTAGTCCTGTGAGGAGCAGGGAGTTGGACTCAATGACCTTTATGGGTCCCTTACAACTCAAGATACTCTATGATTCTATTGCTCTATTTCTGTAATCCTCCAATGAGAGTTAGTCACTCTTGAAAGAAATAAGACTTAACTGACCACATTAGCTACATTTGCCATTTTCTTGACAGTTGATATATCATCACTACCTTACGTCTCAGTATTCTTTGTAGAGGAAAAGCCAATCTGAGTTAATGTTGTATAAGTATTTATTAATAAGTCTTTATTAATAACAATCATAATATGAAAACGGCAGTGATTTTCACAAAGATCCTACATACCACAAGATTTGTTCTGTGTACAAGGAACTGAAAATAGGAAATTTCTTATAAGAGGCTTAGAACTCTTAACTAAATAGTTGATTTTCTTACCACCTTCAAATGAAGCAAGAAACATTTTTGTATCGCCAGTGTTTTACACTACATTTTGCAGTAGTTATGCTAATTCAGTGCATTTTACAATTAACCCTTGCAGCTTTTCATGTTTCAGGATTATAGCTGAATCGGTTGTTAGTAATTAGTTTTATCTATAGGCCCATATCAGTGTATAGAGAAAACTCCAAAAATAGATTTCAGACTAATATATATTTCAATGCATAGAATGGAAAAAAATGAAGTAATATTACACTGCCTTGATGACAAGTTTCAAAGTCTGTTTGAGTATTTATTGTTCTTTCAATACATGTGTATATGCTAAGGATTTTCTCTTCTTTATAATTGCATCAGCAAAAAAATAAATCATGCTGTGCTATATCTTTCTATTTGGTTTACCCAGTTTATGGGAACTTTGGTTCTATGGCTATTGAATTTCAACAGAACTGAGTATGTCTCATCATTTAGAGGAAATAAATGCTGTCCAACTCACTAAATCTAGATGAGGTTAATATATTCCACTCTATTTTGTAGTGTATTATTCAGAAAGCATTTTCTCTATCAAGGTTTAGGCATTTTATTAGCTAAAATAGTCAGTCTCCATATGGTCTCTCTTTCACCAGTGAAGAAACTTCTCATTGTTGTTGCCTTGGCTTAGGTAGAGCTCCTTATTGAGGTTTAGTTCAGATATCATTTGATATAAACAAAGATGGAAAAGGCAAAGATGGAAGAGATGGAATTTTAGCTTCAGTACATTGCTTTTAATCTGTTGGCAACAATGAGCTTTCAGGTGGGATGGGACACGATAGTCTGAATAAACTTTTTCTTACCCGGACAGTATTTGTTTATTAATCTCTACGTAATATCTACATAACAACATAATCCCACCAGTGAATGGCAGTCATATATTATTTCTGTATCTATCACATCAGTCTTCTAAAATACAAAATTTTCTTCTATTTTCTTCATTACAAGTGCACTACAGATATGAAAGTTGCCAAAATTTTCTATTATAAACATGCCATTTCTAGCCTGGTGGCTGTTGTTACACTATGCTTCTTCTCATCCATGAAAAAGTTCCGTAATATCACTGCTATGACACGCTATTGAGTTAAGAAATGCCAGGCATCAACCAAACTTAACTGGCTAAACTGGCAAATATAAGCTCCCAGACTGAACACAGCTTTTTATAAACTTTATTTTAAAAAACATAAATATGGGGTTTAAGGGATTAAACCCTTTTGTTATGAACACATACAAAGATTAGAGTTCATTTCCATTTTAAATACTTACTAGCAGGCATGCCAAGTGGGGTAAACATGTAGGACAAGATCCTGGGGCTCAGGATTACAGGGATCTAACAGCAGTCACTCCAAAGCAATGACAGCATGCAACAGAGGCAGGAGGTCCACTTATAAATACCTTTGTTGTGAGCCATGATGAATCTGTAAGCATTGCTGCTAATATGATCCTGTCTCTGTTTTTCTGTGATTTGTACTTTTTAATGTGCATTCCTTTCACTTGCAATGACTCAGTTCTGCAGTAATTTTATTTTTACTGTTTCAGCATAGAAAATTTTCTGTTATAGAGCAAACAGCTTATACCTCAAAATGAAAATAAGAACAACAAGAACAATACAAATATTTAGAAGTTTTGAAATAGGAGTCTTCCTACTTGGCTAAAATATTACAAATAAAATACTCCACAGAAAATTTACAGGAAACATATTCAGGCTTTTAAAATATATATGACATGTAACTTTCTATAACACCATATTTATATCTGTTTATTATCAACATAAACCATGGCTGTGTAAAGATTTTCACCTTAACTTGTGATTTTTAATTATTGGAAAGTATGCCTTTAGTTTTCACTTCTCTAACTGCCAAATTTTAAATTATATACCAGCTATTATTTTGTTCATATATAATTTATTAGAAACAATGAATTATACATTCCTAAATACTTTTAATATATATATCCTATTACATATCCCAAAATATTTCTATGCAAAATTAATTTACATTGTCCATCACCAGAATATGAAGAGAATATCTCTTATTGCATGAATGTTTTGCAATTTATGTTAATATATTTTATATAATTTCCTTCCTCTCTCCAATTTTTTTTCCCTTAAGTATTTTGTATTGAATGACTTTAAATCCCTCGAAGTCAGTAGAAATGTCTTCATCCATGAGGTCCATGGACTTATATCTGAAGGGGGGGTTGTTTTTTTTAGAAAAGGAAAGTTTCTAAACACAATATATGTACATGAAACATTTAAAGTAATCCACAACTGCACTGAAAAAAATGTTTAAAAGTCCATATATTCAGAAAGGCGATGAGGCCTTCAGTAGAAAGATTCCCATTGACTTACTGTGTGCTTGGATGAGATTTGGTGGGCTAAATCTGCAATATAGAAACAATGTGGCTCTCTCCTACTGAACCAAAAATAAATGAAGCATTAATTCAGCAAGGTAGATAAGCATATACTTTGTTTTGAGCGTATGAGTTATTCAACTCACTTTGGCTGAATTTAAAGTCATGTACCCACTTATAAACATACACAGCTACGTCATGATGTAAGATTTAGTGAAATGTAAATGTAATTTTGCCACAAGTGATTAAAGTAAAAATAGTCTCATATTTTGGTACCTTTTCATGTTTCCAGTGCTGCTTTCACTGAAACAAAATAACAAGTGGAATAAACCCCCAAAGTAATTAATATTCTGCCACCACTTCCTTCTGGCTCAAAACAGTAACTAAATAATTTAGATAGACTTGTAGTACTGATGAGCTGTCTGTTTTAACCTCACTGCACTAAGGAATACTCTTTGTCTCAAACAGGCAGCATTATGGCTAATCCCCATGCTTTTTCTGGAGCCAGATAGCCTTTGTGTGCAGCTGACACACAGATACATGTTTTCATGGCAAACTCTGAGGATATGTGCCAAATCATTCTGGCCAATTTATCCTGGCAGTAAGTTTTATATGCTTACCCTCCCCCACCAGGAGATTTTCCAATTCAGGGATATTTTGTAGTAACTGATTTCAAGGAGGTAGAAATATACCACACTGGAATCATTAATTTTTGTTGGTGAAGTAAAATAATTTCTTCAAGAACAAACTCTCAAGCATTTGCTAAACTTTGGGGAAGAATCGGTTAACTTTCAGTGTAACTTTGTATTCTTAAAGGTAATATCTATTGCCTAAAATCCCACTGTGCTGAAAATTAATTTGTAGTCTACTGACAGATGCATTTTTATACAGTAAATCTTTAAAAAGTATTTTTAAAGATCTCTAGATCTCTACTAGGAACAATTACTGTTGCTATAATATTAAGAGATATGACTTTTATTACCTTTCCAGTGGCAAAAATCCTACTGTTATAACAGTATTATATTTGTAAAAATTACTTTTGCTGGAATATCTTATTATTTGGAAAACTGATTACAAATTATACTGGAAAAAAGTGGGTTTTGTTTGTGGTTAACAGTAGGAGGATTTACTAGTATAATTTTGCTAAGATATATTTGTCTTTAATGATCTCAAGTAGTATACATTTTGACAGTTAGCCAACTGATCAGAACAACCCAAATTTTGCTACATAATTTCATATAAGTCATTGTTACCACAGAAAAATCAGTACCTTTGTCTTTGTTGTCTCATTCTTGTTTTTACTTTGTTCCCTGTGCAACACGTTTACTTGTCCCATTTACATTCCTTTTCCAGCAAGATTTCTAAACTTCTCCACTAAAATAACTCTCATTTGTCAGCTGAACTATAGAAAAATTCCAGGCTTCAAAAATTCTGAATAAGGTCCTAAATTGAAGACTACATTTAAAAGTACAACCTGTTTTTACTAGTTTTAATTTATGAGAACAACCAAGACTGTATGGCTGAGCTCTAGCAGAGGTGTCCTTATGACCACTAAAGGGGTGCTGCATTCTTCCACGTCTTTTGGTTCACAGGGAGGGGACCAGGATTGACAACAGAATCAAAGAAACTAATTTTGCAGTTAATGTCTTTTATTTTTTTTTCATATTTCATTTATCCTAAAGTGCCAAAATGTCAAACAAGTAAGACAGTTGGTGGTGGGTGGGCAAAATGAGACATAAAATAGTGATACTGCTACAGCAATTATAATAACAGAGATGCTGATTTCTTCAAAAATACCCTGTTCACTATATGATTAGAGGAATACCTCCTGAAGCATCTGGAGTGATAGCAGGCTGAACCCAGTTTGTAAAAGAGGTGCTTCGCTAGTGTTCTTTTGTAAGACAATGCTAAGAGGTACACAATGAGTAACACTGTAAAACTGACATAAATGACACAAGGTGATCCTGCAGTTTCTCACATATTATGTCACATCGCTGTTTCATTACAATGGAATTATTCCTAGTCTGTACCAGTTTTAATCCTTGAATTATCTATTTTCCCATTAAAAAACAAAACCAAACCACAAGAAACAATTCACCCCCAAAACACCAGAAAATACTACTGTTACTGGAAGGCAGTTGAAATCAAGTCTTCAATTTCTTTCATTCTGAGAAATAAAAGGTCTTGCAAATACTGAACAGAAAGATCACCATGGAGATGGCTTTTGGGTTAAGCGTCCAGCCACTGGAGTTTCATGGACCATGCCCTTATCCACACAGTGAATTCCTTGGGAGGGATGAAAAATTATCTTGCCCTGGGGCTATATTCTTTTTTTACGTTGAGATCTGGATACGTCTGCAGGTAAGTATAAAGAAATCATGAAGAGTTTATAAATCCGATCTACAGATTCAGAATGAAGAACTGTGAACAATTCAGTTTTCTATTCCTGAAGAAAAGTCCAAAAAAGCCTTCACAAATGTTGATGAATATTGCGGGAATAGGAGGAGGCAGGTGATCCTTCTGCTGAGACAGCAGAAATGGACATTGATTTCCTACACACACTCTCTTCTTCCACCAGTAGAAAGGGAGTTTTGGCCAATGTATTCATGTTATGATAAACTGAATGGTCAAATCATTACTTACTTTAAGTAACCATCCTCAGTTTAAGGGAAAAAGAAAGCTACTACAGAGTAATGGTCTACAATGTGAAAGCATGTGCCCATGCTCTTTTCTGTGAAGTGTTGAAGTGCCAGGGCCTGAGTTGTAGGCCCAGAGTTGGAGCTGGCCTGTGGATGAGTCACAATCTAGTAGAATATTTTGTTTTTCCTATTGGCTTCAGCTTCCAGAGGCAGAACTTGGTCCACCCGTGTCTTTGTGGCTCTGCCATCACCCAGGTAGTCGTGGTTAGGGTGGTGGGTGAGGCCAGGTTGATAACCAGGAGCTGATCAGCTGGAGGAGCTTCCTGTTGGGTGTGGCTTCTGCTGGGGCTGCCTGCCTCTTGCTGAGCTCTCTTGGTGGTGTCCTTCCATGTGAAGGGCCACTGAGAGAGCCATCTCTGTCTGTTGTGTCCAGCAGGTGATGCTGGCATCACAGTGGGCAGAGCAGAGGACCTGGGCCCACAGGAAACTACGGCAGGACTGTCTGAAAGAAGACTTGAGAGAGGATGTTGTTGAATTCAGCGCTGGCCTGTGAGATCAGGCAACTGATGGCAGCATAAAATGATGATGGCTTAAGTGACATAGCAAGTGTCCAATTGCAAACACTTGGCTTTTAGTTTGCCAATGCATATATACAGGTGCAGATAAGAAAAGGAATATCAATACGGGGAAAACGGATGATACACGCTTAGCTTTTTTCTAAACCCCGGGTTTTATTTTTTAAGATTACTATTGCTACAGTCTTGGAGAAGTTCTACTGAAATGTGATGAACAGCTTCTACAGTATTTAAACAAGCAACAATTGCATAGTTTAATCAATAACAGTTTAACTCAGATTATTGGAGGAAAAAAGTTTCATAAATGAAGGAAGACATTAAAGACTTGAAAGAGAGTTTTGACTTCATCACTAACTGCAATTTCAGTAGAGCTGAAGTTTACCAGGAATTACAGCAACTGTTCAGTAATGAAAAACTGCCAAGAGTAGTGGCATCCTTTTAGACAAAGATCGTATCTATTTTCTTTTACCTAACCCAGATGTTTAAGAGGTATAGTTTTTCATCTAATGATTATTGGGTTCTGTCATATTTCCCATAAGGGGGAGGGGGGGAAACAAACTGTTCATTCTGTTAGCCAGAGGAGAAATATCCATCACTTCTACAAGAAACAGGAGGCTGAGTCTTTTTCCACAAAGTAGACTTCATCTGTTTAGGTGATGTTTCCTAGAAGTTCACCCCAGTTATTCTGCAGATTTCTATTTGTCAAAATATATGCTTAATTGCTTTGGTTTATGCCTTTCCTTAATCCCTTTCATTTCCAAGTACAGCTTTCATGTCTGTGGGAGAGATTAGTTTGAATGCTACCATCCACACCTCCACCAGCCAAGTGCATTTTTAGAAATAAAGGCTGGCAAATTGAATTTGTATTCCATGCCATCATTTAAGTAACTCTTACTGAAGTTACATTAGCTGGAAGGACATGACTGAAAGAAACAGAAAAGGTATCAAAATCCTGCAGCAGCTTGAACAACTTGTGGTAAGATAGGTCAGTCTAAAGCTGGCTGAAAAAGAAAAGTTGAGCAACATACCAGAACTTTGGGAAAAGAGAAAAACTTTGATACAGATGTTTTTATTTTTCCTTTGGTCCTTTCTCCATAGAAATCACTATCGAGTGGTAGCAAAGCACTCCACTGTACTACACTGAGGTGTACTATAGGCCTCCACAACTATTTTCACTTGTGCTTCAGACCTTGAACAATGCAGGTGGCTGATACACTGCAGGGTAGTTGCTTGTATTTTGCTAAAAGCTATTTCATTGCCCCTTACCTGTGACAAAAACACAGCTTGTGTTAAACTCCCCGTGACCTCCACCAGTAGAGGGCTGCACTTTATGTGATATGCCCCCCCCCAGACCTCAAGTATCACTGCTCCAGTGTAGTAAGGAGAAATAAGCATATTCTGAAGCATATATGTAATTACTTTTATTAATATGAAATCAATATTTGTTGAAATGTTTATTATATGCAGCTATTTGCTTAGTTATGTAGAACTGCTGACAAGCTGGTTTATATAGCTTTAGCTAAATTCTTCAAAGACTAATCTGTCTGTTAGACTATTAAAAACCTACTTATAGGTAGCAGAAAAGTTAAAAAAGCTTGTCTTAGTGGGACTGAGAGATAAGATATTGGGAAATTATTAAACAAAAGGCATTCTGTAGAGACAAGGGGAGGCACTTGTGAAACAGCTGTTGGTAAAGGAACAGACTAACGCAGGACAGACATCTGCTGAGTCTGAGGAAATTAGGTTTCAGGATTACCACTTTTTTCCTCTAAGCTTATGGAAGACAGATACACAAACAACGTACATGCTGCTTATCAAGTTAAAACCCTTTTTTATTCTACACCTTAATATTCCTATTATTAGGATGAAACAATACTTTTGTTTAAGGAATGCAATCAAGTAAATGTTTTATAAGCTAATTGGGGCTCCCAAAGGGAAGACTTGCAGGTGCTGAATCCAATCTGATCTGCCACGTAATTAAAATTGGTGCAGAGGGCACAGTAAACCAGATGTGGTCTTAAAACAGGAGAATTGTTTGATTCAATGTTACTACAGATGAATGGGATATATTCAATGAGATCAAGGGAGCAGTGTTATAATTTATCCAGTTCCACTGCGGAAATTGACTCAAGATGGCTTCATACAGACTTTGTGGGGTTTTGTGGTTTGTTTGTTTGGTTTTTTTTCACAATTTGCTATAAATAATTTGCTTAGTTTACAAATAAAAAGAGGCCTCTTAGGACAGATGACCCCCAAAACTGGACCTAAGATTTTCAAGCCATGATGTTCTCTTTCTAGCTCAAATACTAATTAAAATTCTTCAACTGGAACTCAGTAAAAAATACGGAAGAGCTAGAACCAGTCCCCAGCTTGCTGTACCATAATTCTGTCAGCTACTGCCAAGGTAACAGAAGCCTAAAATTTTATTTCAGTCAGTAAACTAAGCAATTATGAGTCAGAGTATCTTAGATACAAAGCCTGTATGATGAGTAAGAAAGTTCCATTTTTATACAATCATTTTTCTGACCATATATGCTATCAAATTGTTAGTGAATCTGCCACATCTATTTCATCTGCCTGTGAGGAGGTTAGATATCACATTCCCGGGACAATTCCCAAAGAAGTCATTGAAAGTTTCCCGATGTACAGTGCTGGATCAAGTTCTTAATTTGTGAATGCTTTTGGGCGGGAGCCTCTTTAGATGTTAAAGTGTCCGTGTTTTAATATCCTTTAATGCATTACATATCTATCTTATAATTTATAAGTAGAGATGATGTGCTGTATTATATATTATAGATGAAATTTGTATTTTAAGTCCTAAAAATTGTTTGGGGCAGTATTAACAGTAAGTGATTACTAAAACTAAGGCTGAGTCTGCCAGGGAGCTTAGAATGGATATTGGATTTCATCCACAAACTGCCAGGTTTTAAGCTTGCATAGTAAGAGGAATCAAGTCAGCAGCCATTCTGCACACACGCGTATCATTACAAATTTAGCACAGAGCATGGTCTAATGCAATAAATACACAATTCTAAATTCTGCTCAGAACTGATGCTCCAGTACTGTCTGCTACCATTACAGTTACATCAATTTGAGAAATTTTTTCAAAGGCAACGAGTCAATTAAATAGCAAAAACTCGAGTAAAAATGCTTTTATAGTACGTAGACAATCCCCCTGAGCCGTCCCACCCCCGCCCCCTCTGCACCTTACAATGCTTTACGCTTCAACCTGAATAATTTGAGATTTGTAAGCAGAAATAACCTTCGCCGCAGCGAAACATCTTTGATTTTTCTACGAGGTGTTTACGTAAGAGATGCTGCTCTGTGTCTGACATCGCTCCAGCTAGCCCGGCTGTCACAGTATGAAAAAAAAAATATCAAAAAAAGCCTCTGTTATTTTTCCTTACAAGCCTGCGCGATGCAGCCCGGCG
>VZZY01023119.1:20287-44572 GCA_013400335.1 Eurystomus gularis
ACCCACCCACCTCTCCGCTTCCCTACCTGCCTGCCTGCCTCCCCCCCTTCCCCCCCCAAACATTCCCATTTCTCTAATGTTATCATTCATCAAAATGGCGTCGGTTTTCAGCATCTACCAGTCTTTTTATTTAATATCCACGCTGGGTCTGCACAGCCGTGACCCTACGGAGACGAGGAGGGAGCACGGGGGGCTTCCGCAGCCCAGCGAGCTCCCTCGCCCGTGGTAGCGATGGGCGAAAACAAATGGCAGCGGGAAGGAGGCGGCAAACGCGCTTTCCTCCTTCCCCATCCTCTGGGTCGCAAGTTGAATTTCAGCCTTGCCGTGCGTGTGCCTCCTCCTTGGCCTCACTCCTATTGTCAGCGCGGACACGGCGTGTGCTGGCCGTGCGGGGGGCGAGGGCTGGCCGGTGGCGGGGGGAGTCGCGACTCAACCGCCTGCTCTTCCTGGAGGAGATGAGTTATAACGGGACCAGCATCTCCTCTGTCCGTTTGCGCTGGAGTCGTCATAACAATGCACCGAGGCAGAGGTGAATTTATTTGCACGATCTCAAGAGCCGCGGTGTGACTGTGCGCGGTGCACGGTGCAGCCAGCTGTGCTAACGCGGGCGGGCACGGCTGTCACACACAGACACTTCCATGAGACGCTGATGGTCTCGGACAGGAGGAGTAAGGTGGACTGGGATAGCTCCTTCCGCTTTGGGGGAAAAAAAAAAACAACAAACAACAAAACAACCAACTTTGTGAAACAGGTTTCGGGATAAAAATCGTGACATCCATGCCAATGGGACGTTGCCTTAATTACTGGGGAGAGCCCAAGTCTGGGACCCAGCGTACCCTTATTGCCTGGCACTTTTTGAGAGCCGCTTACGGAAGGTTCCCAGACTTCAGGGTAGTGGGATGAGGGCACAGACAATTGTGCGGTTGCCGAATCAGACTGGGAATCCTTTTTTCTTTTTCCCTGCCATTCATTCTATATATTTTTTTCCTATTCTGATTGTGTGCTTAAAGGCTAGTGGTGGGTAGAGGACTGGCATTGTCTATCTCGTCACCTTTTAAGTGTATTTAAAATAAGTGACTTAGGCTTTTGATCAATTGGGAAAAATTCTTCTTAATGTCCTTTAATTAATGAGCTTAAAAGAGATCATTGTCGCTTAAGAAGTGCTAAAGGAATACATCAGGATTACTTAGGCAAGTGATTCCATCCACACCATGTTGAGTTGTTTTCTTGGCAGTGGCTGAAATGCTTGGAATAAAACCCCACATTTTGGGTGGGTTATTTGGTAGCAGAGTAGTCGTTTTGCTCACTTAAGAAGAATGCAGGCAATAGCTAATTGCTATTCTCATGTGTTTACTAATGACAAACAAATAGCCCATGAGAATTTACAATTCATTCCTTTTTAGTTTTGGCATTTATTTTGCAGTATTTTCAAGCCAGGTTGTAGTTGTCACTAGGCACGCTTTCGTGCAAGGCTTTATTTTTTTAAAGGGGTCTCATCATTTCAGCGTGCCAGGTTACCACTGGGAAAAAATTGACTTTTGAGATATAATTTGAATTTCATTCAGATTCTCTTACAGAATTAAGGAATCTATGTATATCCTTTTAATGTGCTCAGAATAAACGCATGTATTTTAAAATGTCAAAGGTATAGTCTAAGCGTGTCTTGCAGAATGACGCAACTGGTTAGATGTAAATGCATTAATTACTGGATGAGTTTAAAGATAAAACATTTTGTTTATTTGTGGGTCTGGGGAGGAAAAATCAAAGTTCATAAGCTGTATTAACCATGCGTATCTCAATTTTTCAGAGGATGGCCAGTATTTTCTAAAGGTCCTCATACCTAGTTATGCTGCTGGATCTATAATTGGGAAGGGAGGACAGACAATTGTTCAGTTGCAGAAAGAGACTGGGGCCACCATCAAGCTGTCTAAATCCAAAGATTTTTACCCAGGTAGGTGCAAAAATTAGCCAATTCTTTATTTTTAAATCTTAAGGGATGTATGGACGTGTCAGTGTGTTTCATATATGGACGACTAAGCTTCCAGTGCAGCTGGAAGCGTTATTTCTCAGAAAAGTGTGTTACAAAGTGCAACACTGAATAGAAATGTTCTGTCTGTCTTGGTGTACGGAGTGGACTCGGCACTAACTGTGTGAAATATGTTCAAAGGTGTTTACAATGTATCTGTAAAAGAATATTTTCATTAACATTTTGATTGCTTTATTTTCTTAGTTTAAAAAAAAAAATAATCTGGCTTTAAGGAACCAGCTTGACAGCTGGCGTAAAAATAATTGTTCGTTTGAAGTTTCCAGACATTGTAATGACAATTAAGCTAGAATGAGTAAAAATGAGAGGCCGCCTCTTAAAGAATGGGCCGTTTACTTTAAATCCATTATGTACCTTCTTTCTGCTTCACTGCTTTGTTCACTGGCTCTGGAGAGAAGTAAAGAGGACAAGTGCTGCTCTTTAGGTATTCTTTATATTATGTTTATCATGATGGTGGAAGAAAACTCTATTATTAAAGTGGAATACTTTGGATGAATAAAGAAACGAGTATTTTTAGATCAACTGTATTAATGTGCAAGAAAAAAATTAAATGTTTATGTCTAACAAAAATAAATACCTGCTTTAGCATTTCCCCTCTATAAGATTTCTGAACAGGGAGTCTTACATAATGATATGTAAGACTTTAACTTCTGCTATTGAATAATTGTGTTTTTTCCTAAATATGAACAAATCATCATTCTGTAGTTGAACTTTGTTCTGGAGGAGTTTTTAAAAACTGATGTGAAGTAATAACATCACTAACTTTTTTGGTGTTTTGATTTTGCTATTTTGAAGAATAACTGATGTTTTAGAATTGAGTTGACTAGCTGTTACCGACTTCTTTTCTGTTGGAAAAATAAGAGCAGCTTTGTATGTGATCTAGTTTAATGAGATGATTGAATTCTACAAAATAGTGAAAGCGGTTGGTATAGATGTAGACTAATGTTGGAGCCTTTTTCTTTCCTGTCCTCTAGTGTCAGGCAGAAGTGGGTAAATTTTTTGTTAATGGAGAGATTGTGGTCTATTTACAATGATGGTTGTTGATGTGGAACTTGTAATGCACCTGTTGTACTTCTCCTTACTGAATGTAGTTTATAATACTTAAATGTCAGAGGTGAAAGTGATGCATGTAGAAACATACATGCATGAAAGATACAGTTTATGAACTGCTACTTGGTGTATTTGAGGCTTTTTCATTTTTTACGTTTCTTCAGAAAGTTAGAAAAAATGATCTTTTATTTTGAAAGGTATGTTAGGGTGCAAAAAAATCAATGTAGAATTGTGAAAACTCTTGGAAGAAATAAAAGCATTCAAAAGAGCCTGATTGCAGAATTAATAACATAATCTGGGTAAAGAGCCGCAATAGTAAATTAAATTCACTGTCAATAGATGAAAATGACATAGATTTTCTGCATTATACATGAGGTGGTATCAGATATGCAAAGATGTTACAGAAAATTGGTGTTTATGAAGAATATTCCAAATACTAAATTACAAGCCTTTTCATTTTACTACAGTTTATTTACACTGACTTGGAAAGGACACTCCAAAGATTAGATCTTTTGTTCAGCGCTCTAGTATAGTTCTTCTGTTTTCTGATTAAAACAGAATCACATATTTTTTTGTGTAGCAAATAGTAAAGATGCAGCAGTAGTAGCAGAAGAACCTTTGAAAAATAAAAATTAGCAAGCTAGAATGATATTAGTAAAAATGTTTGTGACAGACATATTCTCTCTTAAAATCAGTAGTAATAATATAAATAGGGCAGGGAGGCTCAAGCAGTTTCACTATAACAGGTGCAAATGAAGTTCCAGTCTGACTTCATACAGTCTGCTTTGAATTTGCAGCCACGTTGTCATATAGAAAATGAGTGTTTTAAGGAAGTTGTCAACTGATACCTGCTAAAGCATGGAACAGGGATGAGAAATGGATTCCAGTTTGGCTAGTTCTCATTAGTCTTTCTGTTTGCGTTTGACCACCAGCCCATGGAATTTTCAGAGGTCCTGGCATTCCCTGAGCTGATGGCTTTTGGGTTTCTTCCAGACTCTTGTGCTTGCATAGCATTAGGGAATACAAACTTTGTGAAATAGCTAATATAAAGATATAGTTAATTCTTCTTACCGAGTTTCTTAAGCAAATATTCTGTTTTTCTAATACAAGTTACTTAGTCTGTAATTCTGATGCTTGTGACTAGAAACGTGTTTAATCTACGTTTTGCTGTAGAATGTTCTCTCACTGAAGCTTCTGTGAAACTTTTCTGTGTTTCTGAAAAGTTTTAGCACAGTCTGAGTAAGCTGCTGTTTGGAAAGGAGGAGGTTCATTGTAATACAGAAGTCATGAGTAGTTCTTGTAATCTAATAGTTTTCTTTTTTTTTTTCCTCTGTGATATAGGACTTCAGTATGCAGACTGATTTCTGTTGGAATTATTTTTTGCATCAAAAGGTGACATAATTACTGAAGAATTATGGCAGCTCTAATTACAAGAAATTGAAGGAAAGAAACAGCTTTTCATTGAACATGTTAGTTTACAAAATAGGAAGCAGTATATAAATATATTACTGTCCACTACAGTCTTATTTTTCAGTACACAATTTATTTTTCTATTTTCAGGTTACCAGCTAACTTTTTCTAATTGTCTGCACTTCTGCAATTCGACTTTGGTTATTGTGCTTAGATTATTTCTGATTCTCTTCTGTTCAGGCTGGTCCTCCTAGATTAGTGGGAATGAAATTAAAATGGCAAAATATGCCCTACTTTAAATGGTGCTGATCCTACTTTAAATGGTGCTGATACAGAGTGTGTATTGACTAGTATGTTCTGATCCAAAATTTAAATACAGATGTAGCCATGCTACTTTAATGAAATGAACTTCGTAAAGGAAGTGGCTATTCTGTGGAGCTATTTTAATGTATGATTTTATTTTGAATAATATAAAAAAGAATATTTCTGTTATGTTAAGCTCTCATTGTCTATCTGTTTCTCCAGTCTGAATTATAGTGAGCACTGGGCTGAAAACTACTGTGGACACTTTTTTTTCCATTGCAAATGCTGGTGTGCACTCTTACTTTCTCTCTCATTCAGTGTTGTTCCCCCTGCACTCCCACCCCAGTGTCTCACATATGCACAAAACTACCTTACATTACATCATGTTGTTTATCTTGCAACAGGATCTTGCCTGGTCTGAACTTGGTGCTTGAGTGAATTTGAGCTCGGTCAGTGTTTTTCAATTTATTGGTATATGAAGTCATATGTGTACTGAAATTAGATCATATTAAGAGCAGAGATTAATAAAAGCATAATTAAATGGGGATAAGCTTTTAACAATAGATTAGCCGTGTTGTTTTAATAGTAGATTTCTAATCAGTGGTGATCTGAATGTTTGGAGAATACAAAAGGTGGGAGTTTCCTTCCCTGCCTTGTGTAGAGGGAGGGACACGTGTAGAGAGTGGGAATTGTTGTGTGGCTGTGCTATGTTTTTGCCAAATGACTTGTATTTGAGATGTTTTGTGTTTAAATATCAGATTTTTTTGAAACATTGATGGGAGATAGTCTAGCTAATTTTTGTGCAGGTGCCCTTTTGAAAAGTCCCTCATTCTGACTGTTAAAACTTTTCAAACACGTTGAATGCGTAAGTAACAACTTTATCTTCCCCCTTCCTAACAGTTTAACAGGAGTCATGAAGCTAGAAAGTGAATGTATCAATTATAAATTCCTGTATAATATGTCAAGCTTGGTTCACCATTATTATTTCCTTTAATAAAGGAAAGGAATTGTTTTGTTGATATATAACTCTTAAAAATAACCTGAAGTCTAGCAGGGAAAAGAGTCTGTTTTAAAAATCCACACTTGAAATAATTTTGAAGGGAAAAACCGCTTTTTTAGCTATGGAAGATAAAAAAGAGTAATGGAGTTAGAAGCGAGAATAGTGTTAGGTAGCTGCTGTCAGTTTCATGGTTCCTTGAAAGTGTTTTGTCATACATCAATAAATACATCTCACTTTAATTCTTGATACTTCTAATGCTTTTGAAAAAATTGAGTAACTAGAGGCTGCATAAGTATTTTAAGATTCTGTTGTAACTGTTTACTTATATGAGTAGCTTTGGGGTTAATGGGATTGAGGAAATGACTAAATAGTGAGTAGAGATTTCAGAGGTGGAATCTAGAGCTATGCAAGTTTATAAAGTAATCACTGCTCTTTCTGCTAGTTTAAAAAAAAAAAAAAGACCAACCACCAAAAACCCCCAAGTGTTGATTGCCAGCTGTTCAGAGAGATAATTCTCAGTTGGACAGTTGTCTGTTGCCTGGTTACTGCAACAGAATAAAAAGTTAGCTTGTTAGCCAGCAGTTCCTTAGCATTTTACATTTAAAAGGAAGCGGAAACTGAATGTCTAACTTGGTATGATCCTGAAATTGTTACATATCTAACTAACCCAGTGGAACACCACAGGTTCTCATTTGATAGGTTGAGTAGAAGCTTAAGTAGAAATTTTGCACTGATTTCTTCTGTGTAGGGGCTTATTCATGTTATTGAGTGAATAAACTTTGACATAGTAAATGGCTTTGTTTTGCAAGGAAGTGCTGTCTTGTATAAGAAAGGTTTAAATCAACTTGTGATAGATTTGGAATAGTTAGCCTAGCCTGAATAAATGATATATATAAAAATTATAGCTATGTGCACTTGGCTGGAAAAATAAAGAATAAAGTGAGGATGGCTGTCATCACAGGGAGGTGCCATATTTAATAACTTTCAGCTTTTTTCTTGTGATTGCTTTTGACTAGTTTTCAACATAATTGAAGCCCAAATGATTCTCAGTAGGTTAGAAACCTTATGTAGATGTAAGTGCTTCTAGTAACAGTTTTGTTTTTTGAGAAAGTTGAGATTTCTGTAAAGCAGTTATTCATCAAGAATATCTATTTCCTGGACTCATGCATTCTGGAAAAACAAAAAGAAAAACCAACAAACAAAACCAAACAAACCCCCAAAATAAACCCCAAGAAAAATAGCCAAAGTTAGTATGCACTGAAAATTTAAAATTTTCCTCTTTTGTGAAGTTTAAAATTTTCATACAACACTTTGATGGTATTTTGCAAATAGATCAAAGTTTTAATGGAAGTTAGAACATGGGTCTTGGAGCTAATATTTAAAATATATAAACTGGGAATGTCTGAATCTCTTGTTTTCCTCTTCTTCCCCATGCAGTTAAAGGAACATTCTCGCTTTTCTTAATGCATGCAACCTGTAGCAAGCAATACCTTTTTCAAAATACTCTTTGATCTTGTTTGTTCTTTAACTAATTGCTTTAACTTTGATATTGTCCTTAGCAGTTGACCACATAATTTGTATCGTTAGTGACGAATAGCTTTTTGGCCAGGGAGAAAACTTTGGATTTAGTGAATTTGTTAGACCGGCTTTCGGAAGTGGGGCATAGAGGGATTTGGGAGGATGGCTTGTGCTTGATTGCTATCTCATTTCCATCTTTGGACACAGTTCTAGCATAAATTTAAGCCACATCTGTAAAGATTTGGCTGGCAAACATCTCTCTGACTGATCGTTGCATCCTGCAGCAGGTGCAGTTAGCTTTGCAGTCCATCTTAAAAAGAGGTTAGTTTGTTTTTTAACATTTATCTGTAGGGCAGTGGGAGTTAACAACTTGGTGAGGAGTGTGGTAGTTGTCAGTTGTCCAGTGCTGGAATGCTGCAGGTAATTGGGCTGGACTGGCAAGAGCTGTGGCAGTGTGCTTCTCACGTTGCACTGCAGCTGCTGTTGATCTTAATTAATCTGACCCTCAGAGGCTGCAGTGTCATGGTATAAAACGCAATACATACTAGAAATGGAAAGGCTGCTTTTTCGAGTGTTATTGATGGTTGTGTTTCTAGATAGACTTTTTGGTTTTCTAGTTAGATTTGTTTGACACTAGCATAAAATTCTTAATGTAGCTCAATCTAAAACTGTGATAGGTTTTTTCTGGTTTATCAAATATATCTGGTGTAATTAAGCTGATAAACATGGTTTTGAAATGTCACCATGTGGTGAACACCATTATAATGGACTTAGCAAAAATATTTGTGTTTATGCTGACAACAAATACAATTTTCTGTAAATGAAAAGAGTTGAATTGTATGTCTGGTATGATTTTTGGGCATACTGTAGTATGCTCTGTAGTGGAGTATGTCTGGTGCTCATGCTGGCTAGCTCAGTGTTGTGATTTTTTTAAGGATTTTTAGTAACATGGGAACATGTAAAATTGGAATTTGGTATTTGGCTGTTGGAATAAATAAGTGTGCTGTGTATGTGTGAGACTATTAATTTACCATAGATATACTACTATCATCTTCCTGACTGCATGACATGGCTTTAGGAAACTATCAGGTTCCTTGCATTCATTGTGGTGTACAGGCCTATTCTGTCTTTCTGTTCCCCAAACAAAATATCAAACCAGAATTTAGCCTACAGATGTTTTCGATGTTACATTACAGACTTGTTAGGTTCTATTCCATCCTATTTTGTTTCGATTTCAGGGGTATCTGCATCCCAGTTTGTGATTATTCACAACATTATAAGAATTAACTACATTGCTTGTATTGAAAAAAAATAGAGAATTGCTTGTCAGGATACTGTTTTAAATTTCCCCTATATTTAACATACATATTAAATATTTTAATACATAATAAAATGACAGCTATCCAAATTCCCATCCCCCATATTAACTTTTTTCACTTTAACATATTTGATAATTAATTATGGTTGAATCTGTTTGGGATTTACTTAACATTAAACGTGCTGTTCTTGATTCTAGCCAGGCATTAAAATTCATTTGCAAGTACTTAACTGGTCTGATTGAAATGCCAGTTTAAGGCAGTGTTTGAAAACACCTCTATGGAAGTCAACTCCCAACTGCACAAAGCTAACATGCCTTTGTAACTTTTGAAAATTAATTTGTCACTCTTTGCTTGAGCTAGTTCTGAGTGTTGTGCATTGCTTGTTTTGACTTCTGATTTGCAATAAATTTTTTGTAAGGTTTAAGTGTTCTGGATAATTGATGGACAAAACTAAGTCTCCTTCATGAAAGACCAGAGAACATAGGTTGATGTATAAAGTAGCTGATGTAAATAACTAGCTATGTGACCAGATAGTACTTGAAAGAATAGTATATTAGGGACTAGGTTTAAACTTATACATTGGTGATATGAGTGATCTGCCGTCAGATCCCATGTCAGGAAGAGGCACTCTTGTCAGCTTGTGTGTATGAAAGCAATTATTTAACTTTAGCATTTGTTGGATGTAAAGAAGCATGAATCTCAGACAAAATTTCGTTTTTGCCTGGTCTTGTAGGTTTTGATTGTGAAAAGACTAAACATCTGTTTTTCATCATTGATCTCTCACTGCATCCTGCAGGGCCTGTCATCTCAGCATTGACAGGATCAGATGAAAAATACAATCGATGTGTTGACATTTTTTTGAGAATCACTCAGGTAAGATTACTTGTTATACAGAACTACAGTGAAATTCATGGCTGCTGCTAATGTTTCACCAGTTGGAGCCTTTGCATTCTCAATCATTAATTAAATTAGATACTGAGGTTCTCTGCATGTTCCCTTGTTTCTATTTTAAAAGCACTTTTTGTGCCTTGCTCAGTGCCATTTAACTCTCTTGTAATTTCCCACATAAAGAGCTTCACACATTTGTACTATTTTCCTCCACTTCATAGAGTGGCACCTGTTTGCTTGAATCAAGAACCATAGTGCACACCTCCAAAGCTCTTGGAAGATTTGTATGTACATGTATTTTATTTTTTTTTTGAAAGCAGTTACTTTAGTTCTTTTTAGATTCTTCATTGGCATTATGGGGAGAAAATTATCTGTAGAGAACCAGATAATCAGAGGCAGCAGCAATTTATCTTCCAAGTGTGTTCTAAAGTCTGATTTTCAAACTGTACATGAAAAATCACAAATATTTAACTGAATATATAGCTGTGGAGTCTCGTTTTGTAACAAATTATTGAAAATATTTATTTGAAGTCATGCACTGGAAAAGTAGGAAATGGTATGTGTCCATTCGGTTGGCTTCGTTGAGCATCCAGTGTGCTTATGGAATTAAATCTATATCAGAGTGTGTTCCCAAAGAGTTGGGCAGTGAAATATCATGGCTATGAAGGAAGGGGAAGGGAAGGCCAGTTGGGCCATATGATAAGTTAGAGCTTGATCTAGCTGAGGTTGACGTTTTGTCCCCATCTGTAATCTGGTGTTAGGAAATGCTAGAGTGTAGGTAGGATAGTGATAGCAGCAGCAGTTCAGGTGCTGCAGCAGATACTGTTTTGGCAACAGTATTGAGCTGGAGTTATAGAATATTTATGTTTTATTGTAATCTGTCAGCTACCAACAGTTTTTCTGAGGAATAAAAAAAAAAAAGAAAAGGGAAATAGGTGGCTTTTTAGCAGTTTATTGACCTGTATTTGAAGAAGACTTCTGTGGAACAAGAGAGGCTCTTCTGGCATTTTGTCTGTGCTGATTTTCAAAGGTCTGCAATGAAATGCTGCTACTGGATGCCTTAAAGCTTCATAAGAATTTTGTTGCAATGAGAAATGTTAGACGTAGAACATATATGGAGTTGGTTTTCTGTCTTGCATGTGTGTGCACACTTCATTCTTTGTATGTCTTCTACTTACTGTATTAGATGAACACTTGGCGACTCTGTCAATCTAAAGTAAAAATCAGATTCCCCAGGAACTCCTTATATCACTTCCTAACTTCTGAGTCTTTTACTGTTCAGTGCAGCACACCTAAGTCTGCCAGTTTTTGTCGAGATTACTCTTCCTCCAGCAGCATATAATTTCTAGCATAGTGAAATGCTCAAAAAAAGAGGAAGCATTAACTTTATGAGGATTTTCTTTTGAGGGATATAATATTTTGTGGTTTTGTTTTGGTTGTTAATGCCGAGTGCTCATCTAGTATTTGCACTGCTTTTAACAATAATAAAATACGTACTTTTATAATTTTATAAGATGTCTAGTTCTGTATGGATCCACACCTCTGAATAGTTGTTCTAGTAAATGCCAGCCAACATTATACAGTAAATGAATAAATTCTTTTTTTTCTGACTAATTGATCCCAAATAACCAGAAAAAAAGATGGGATAATTTTGTACAATGAGCAGGGAAACTATTTAGGATTCTACAGGATAAAGCCTCTATAACAAGTTACCTTGTGTAGCCACTGACTTTTCATTTTACTTGAGTTAATGAGTTCTTTCCCTGAATAACTAGTATTTACAAGGAAAAAAATGGTTCCTCAGGTAGCTAGATCTTGAATTATTTAGGTTGTTAATAAACAGTATTGTTAAGTTTATGTAAAAATCCACATGTAATTGCTAGCCTCAGAGCTTTAGTTTTGCCTGTTTGTGATAAGAAAATCAATGAAGTGGGCAGGTATATTTGTCCTTTTCTAGGTTTCCTGTACCTTTTAAAAACAAAACTGCCTCAGTTTATGCAAATGTTTTATAGCCTTCTAGTCTTAGAGACCTAGAGAGGATAGTGGTGTCAGGGCCAGTGTTTGAATTAAAGAATATATTTATACCTAGTTAATTTTTATTTTTATTTCATTTTTTAAATGGTACATTGTTGATTAGTAACTAATCATTCTCTTGTTTCTGTTTTATCTTTTCCAAAGGCTCATGTTTTTGATAGTACTTACTATTTGAAAGAACATGGGTTTTGATATTCAGAAGTAGTTCCAGTTCTGTCTTTCACACTTCATTAGCTTAGCACTTTCTGATTTGGAGAGTGCAGACATTAGAAGGGCATAAAAATCAGTAATTCATAATTGTAAAATAAGTACCTTGATTGTTTTGTCCCTTCTCCAGCACACATGCAGATGCTCAGAATGAGGAAGAATGACCTTCTCATTGTTTATCCACTTTTGTCCTTTTTTTATGGAATAATTTATTAATATGGTGCGCAAATGACTACCATGCTTTCAGTGTTGGCTAGTTCAGGAACTTAAGTTTCACCTTCTGCAAAATTCTTTTTGTATGTGATTTGGTATTGTGTGTTGGTGGTATTTTTTTTTTTTTAAGAAGTCTCTGCTTCTAAATTTTGGCAGCTTTGTATTGGCTATGTGAAGATCATTGATTTTTTTTCATTATTTATTTATCTTTTAGTATTTAACTTCTTACTAGAATGGCCAGTTCTGATTTGAGTGCCTTGTTTCTCCCAACCCAAACTTTCAGGAGTGATGATAACAATTTACTAAAGGTTATGGTGTTTCAACATGAAAATTTAATGATTTTTTTCCTGAAAATATGCATAGTTATATGGACTCTTAAGGTAATGCAGGGATATTTTTTCTGTGAAATGTTATTGCACAGAAGCTCAGAATAGGTGATCATAATGCTCTCAGTTGTAGGCATGAAGGTGTATTAATTTGGATGTTTTTCCCCTGTCAAAGGTTCTATGAAGACAAAACTAAGAAAGCATGCAGGGGTTTTGGTGTAAGTCAGTGTATACTAGTAGCACTGTTTTTCTGTGAGGTTTTCATGTTGTAAAGTGTGCTTACTTGGGAGGTACACATAAGTTAATGATAGCTATCTGATATTCAAGTCAAGTGGGCTTAAAACTAAAAGTATTTCAGGAACTAATATAAATTTCATATTTGTAGTATGACCTACTTCAGGAGTTGTGGAAAGAGGTATATAGTAGTCCTCCCAGTTTAGAGGAAAAAGTGCTATTAGTAGTTATCTACTGAATTGTAATGCAGTTTATTGGCAAATCAAGGGAGAATGATGGCATGTTTTATGTGAGGTGATCCCAGTTTATAAAGAAACAGATATGTGAACTGTAGTGCTGATTCAGATCCATAGATATTCTGGAATCCTCATAGGCAGGTCTTTATGTGGAGGGAAAAACCAAGATACCTTAGGACATTTGAGTAGACTTTCTCTCTCCATATTGACTCATATTTAAAGTTTCGCTCTGCTTTAAGCAGGTTCTGTTTTGTTAATCTCTTAAGAGTGCAGCAGTTTTCACATAGCATTTAAATGCTGGATTCTAAGGGGATGATCACTTCCCCAATTTCTTTTTCCCTTGCTCAAAAGCAAAAGATGGTTTTCATGTTGGATTTCTCTATAGGTGTTTCTTCGTGATAGAAATAACTTACTAGTGTCATCTGATTCAAGATCTGGGATGTCCCTTACATTTTCCCCTTTCTACAGGGGAAATTGAGGAGTCTTGCTGGACAGGCCATCTTAAAAAGGTTGAAGATCTTAAAAATGCTGAAGATCGTTAGAAAGATACTACATTCAAAAAAATACTATGTGTATGCTGCTTGTTTGGGGAAAAGCCAATGATCCAGTCTCAACAACAATATAATTTTAATTTTTAATCTTCAAATTATTTTTTAGAGCTCCAAGTTTTCTCACTACAAACCTTTAAATTCTGAATCTCAGAGTAGTATTTCAGCATGTTCTAAGTACAGGAGAATTTGTAGTTTATTTCATAAGCAGTTTAATGTGCATCTTCTATTTTACTTCCACTTTTGTACTTGATGTTCAGAATGGAAGCTACCAGTAAAATATAGCCATCACCCTGTCCAATTAATTCAAATTTTGTGGTAAGTAGCACTTCCCATTTTTAGATAGGGTGAGGATTTTTAGAAGTATTCAAAATCTGACAAATTATTTCCCATTCATTGTGTTTCTTGAGATCAAATATTCTGCTGAAGCTGACTATTTCTTAAAGTTGTCAAAACTTTAACTTGGGTTAGTATAGTCAGATACAGTTCTGCCTTTCCACTGCTGATGTTCTATTGCTTTCAGGAAAAAGGAGTACAAATTTTTTCTTGTCTCTTAAGCATAAGGGCTTAAAATGAGAATTTCTTTCCTATTTGCCACTGCCTCCCACGAAAATGAGGGAAGACACTGCTATGAAGGCAGTAAAATTACCATCAGTTTATATATACAAACATTAAATTCAGGTAAGTATTGAACTTACGAAAGGTGGAATACGCATCCAGTCTGCATAGTCCCATGTTGGTATGTTTTCACACAGGGGTAGATTAATAGTTGTATAAATTAAAAAACAAAAAAACCCCAAGTTGCATATTATTCCAATTTACGTCTTTTGGTAAAAGACTTCTTTCTTTCCAGGGGTTTTCCTTTTTCTAGCAAAGGAATGTTATGTTTTGTTTTGCTTTTCCTGGTGCTTATGTATGATAGTTAACATTTACTGCTGCCTTTTCCTCTGAGGAGGGATGTGTTCTCACCATTTTCTAGCCTTGAAAATGATTGTAGCTGAACTTTTCTCAGCTGGATAGAGCTGTTTGAATCTGTATTTGGAGATGTCTTTCTTCCTACATTCACTTTTAATATAGTCAAGTAAATGATGAATACAGGAATAATGCATGTGCTTTGAGGATCATGTAGGATGCCTTTTTATTTATGAACAGATGTTTATCAAAAATAGGTACATAATAGAGATTATCAGTATGAACTTGTCAAATAGACCTGTTCTCCCTTTTTTGGGTTAAGTTTTGTAGCCTTTTCTCTTACTTCATGGTCTCTTTGCAAGAAAAATTACATTGGTTTAAAAGTTCCTTGCAATTTTTAATGGAGAAGTGCAAATTTTTACTAATGCCAAAAGCAGGACAAATGATAAAAGCTTAGTGTATGTAATCAATAATGTTTTGTAGTTGTCATATTCTTTGGCTTTGCTTGAAAATGTGGCTGGATTTTCTGATATTAGAAGATAATTTATCTTCTTTAATATATTTGCAAATCTGTTCAGTAATTCCATGTAGGAAAATACTGGCTTTGTGTTAATGCATGACAGTCTTGCTAAAAGGTCCATTTTAGATGAGAAGTGTTAGATCTAATCCAGAGTCAGTTAAAAATCCTCTTCAAACTAAACATTTCCTAGAATCTGTTTCCATCTGCAAATAGTTGCTCTTGTTGAAAGCATTACATTTTTTCTTTTGTTCCAACATGCTTCTTTTATTTTGTTTTAGAAAGGGGGAAATCAGAATTTATGAAGATGTATGGAACTGAATGAATTATCAAAAATTATCTAAAAATTAGTGTGAAGGATTCTGTAATTGAAATTATAATCTGGAATGTTAAAACAGAGGTAAACTTTCTAAAAATAAATTCTAAGGAAATACTGGCATCTTGACTTAAAATAGTTATAATTAAGTCAAATTGTCCTATTTTTTTGTTTTATTATTACCTAAATTATTTTGACTTATCTTTTAGAAAGATTGTTTGGACTTTTGTCAGGGAGGAGACTTATGAAGTATGTATGGAAGAAATAGAATGTGAACACCATTCTGTTTTTTTACTAAGGAAAAAAGTTGGAATACTTAGGGTTTTCCTATATTCTGGACAGTGCATTTTTTTACAAATGCCTTTGTTTTAAAAATCTTGCCCTAATTTTCTGAAAACAAAAATCTAAAAAATGGTTTGGTTTAATCTTCAAATTGTAATCTCTTTCAAATTATTTCAGCAAAAAAAACCCCCACCTTTTATTTTTGCATGTTTGATTTTGAGCTTAATAGAAATCTGTAAAGGCAATTGCAGATTCAAGGACTTGGTGCTCATTTAAAAACAAAGGGGGAAAAAAGGAGAGGCATTTCTTTAAACTCTTGTATGTTTGTACATTTATAATGTAATTTGTGTTTTTAGAATTAGACAGTATGTTCATTTATATCTTTATATTGTCTGTTTCTGTTGAAATAAATGGTCAGATATACTACCTACAGTTGGTGAGAACTGAGGGAGGCAGTGGAAAATGCAGTTGGAGACTGAGTGGCATGTTGTATTTCCGAACAAGAACCCAAAGTATTTGGAATAACTGCTGTGTAGTTATTTGGCTGCTAAGGTGTTAACTGTTTGTTTCCATGTGCATTTTGATTTTATAAAAATACGTGCTCCTGTTTGAGTTGCAGAAGGAGAGATTAAGCTTATGTAATGTTTCATGGTAATTATGTGTGAGCTCTTTGCTTATTTACGCAAAGAAACATAAAAAAAAAAATCCCTCTGAACAGCTGAAGTGATACCAAGCACCAGCTGGGGAATCTGAAATCAAATATTTTAGGGCATGATTTGTATTGAACTGCAATTAGAATGTATGATTCTGCAACAGCAATTGTTCTGAGTGAGGTCAAATTGCACATGAAGAAGGAACACAAGTGAGGTCTGTCTTCACTGCAACTGATGTCTGCACACGTGCTACTTCACAGTGTTTTTTAATCACATGCAAAACTGGGAGAATGACTAACTTGATTGTTTTTTGTCCATTGTCAGTTAAGACTTGGTATGTCAATAGGTGAATTAAGAGTTGAAAGGAAAAATAAAAATTGAAAATACTGTCTTTCAGAAACTTATCCTTACTATGAAAATTCATTTTACTAATAAGAAAGCTAAAAGCAATACTAAAACATTAGAGAGACTTGTTCTAATCTATTTTTTCCTTTTTTTAATGTGTAGGATACTGCACATTAAAAATACAGTATTGACTTGCTGGTATAAAAGATAGCATTTTCTGTTTTCAGATAAAACAGTGCATTTTTGACACATTGTTTAAAAACTAGAACAGCTCTGCATATGAAAACACAAACTGTGATAATTAGATAGATATGCCATATGTGGTAGTTTAAGTTGGCATATATCTCAGATGGCATGTTTAATGTACCGTATTACTGGAATTAGTAATTCTACAGCTGAAAGCTGTTAATTCTGTTCTACCAACTTCCTCTCATGAACCTGTAGGTAATGGTGGCAGACTTTTTTTTTTGCAAAGCCCCACTTCTTGTAACTTGCTTATTTTTAGTGAAATCTTTGACTGGGGTGTCTTCCCATAAGTTCCCATGCGTTCTTTAGGCACTTCTAACTTCTTCAGAATTCTAAGACTTTAAAAAATAATGATACAGTTAGTATTGAGGGATGGTCAGAATGTTTGCAGTAATAAAATGTCTATAACAAGGAAAGAAGAAAGGTCTGTTTTTTCCTTAAAGCCTTTTTTTCTTAGTGCAGTACTTCCCTTTTTAAGTTATGGCAAAAAAAAAAGACAATCCTAAGCACTTGAAGTGGTAACAGTGGTTGAAATCCTCACACCTGGCCTTTCCACACTGTGTAGCTAGATAGAAATCACTGGTCACACATGGCAGAAACATCAAGGGAGGAAAGCAAGACTTCTGAGTACAGCTGGGTATGGCTGAGACAGAGTTAAATTTTTTTTTCATAGCAGCTTGTATGGTGCTACATTTTAGATTTGTGACCAAAAAAAGTGACAACGCTCATGTTTTAACTTTTGCTAAACAGTGTTTGTACAGTGACAAGGCCTACTCTGACTGTGCCTACCCCTACAGCAAGTACGTTGTGTGCACAAGAAGTTGAGAGGACACACAACCAGGCAGATGACCTGAACTGACTAAAGCTGTTCCATACTGTCCTAGCAAAAAAACCAGATGGGAATGGGTTTTAGGTGGTCTTTTGCTCAGTAGAGTAGTTGGGCAGTGGTCCACCCATGGGAAGTGGTGAGTGATTGCCTTTGCATCACTTTGGTTGTTTTTTCTTCTTCCTCTTTTTCTTCACTTATTAAACTGTTTTTATCTTGACTCATTATTTTTCTCAATTTTACTCTTCCTATTTTCTTCTCCCATCCTGCTGTAGGAGGAAGGAGTGAGCAGCTTTGTAGGCATAGCTGCTAGCCAGAGTGAGCCCACCATAGGGATTATTAACCTTTTTGAGTTGTGTAAACGTTTTACTGTATAAAAGTTTTGCCTTTCTAAAAATGTAGGGGAGGGGAATTCAAAACTTCACTCCATTTTTTTCTTGGTATGCCGACAGATGCTGCTATGAGTTACAGAAGTTAATTGAATTTACAGCTCTGGGTGCTAGTTAGGTCCTCAACTTTGTTCCCTTACGTAGGTAATTCTTGTAACGCTTGTAGTTTTGAGCGTTTAAAAGGCACATAGTATAAAAGGCAACTGAGAGGTCTGGCAGGAAGCTAACTCAAGGGAATTGTTAGGTGTGGAAAGGTCCGTGTGGATTAGGGAATCCAGTTCTCTGCTGTCCTTCTAGACAAACCTACAAAATCTCAGTCATAGGTGTTTTAAGGCTGTCTGCCTGCCCCAAAATTGAGAATATGATGCTGGTTCCAAACTCCCTCACAAGAGAAATGCAAGGAAAAAAATCTCTGAAGCATCTTTACTCACTGAAGACATGTCCTATTTGAAACAATATGAGAATGACAAAGGAAAATGGGCACTGTGAGCTTAGCTTGGTGCCTATTTGTATGATACTACTTAAACTGGTGGGAATGTAAAACTTGAAGGGGCCAGGGTAAAAAAGTGAAGGGGCCATTTCTTTTTTCCCTCATAAATGTAATTTAATGAGAAGAACTACTATCCTTTTTTGACAAAACTATTAATAGGACATCATACTCATACAATCACACTCTCGGGTCATTAAGTCCAATTCCATCTTATTGCAGGTAGCTATAATTCATAACTTCTGTCTATGGAAGTGCTTTTAAAGACAAATAGGAACTTCTGAAATAGAATGATGTCATTAGCACTGGGATTTGCTGCTCACTCTGTAGCCCTTATTCCTGAAAGCATGTATTATTTCTTTCACAAAAAACTAGTATTAAGCTAACATTTTAGCTTTGACTAGTTCCAGTTTGAGTCAAGTGACCCCAAGCATGGTGTCACATGAATATATGTTCAAGTTCATAATTTAATAACGTGTGAGTTGAAAATTGGTTTGGTTGGTGATGAAAACTGTGTTGAACTTAAACATGGGATTTTAAACAGATCACTATTACCTTTAAGCCAACCATACTTTCTGCTAATACACATGAGATTAGGGTTAAGTTTTCATTCATGTTCTATATGATCCTCAGCCATTTTCAGGCTGGATTCCCCTCTGTGTGTTTTTTATTGTAATAAATTGCATATGAAAAAAATGCACCCATTTGCATCCTGAAGTGAAAGTATGAACTTTCAAAGCCTTAGGATTTTTAATTTTTTGTTCTTAATTCTGTTGTACATGGAAGGGCCGTGGAAATGGGTATATAATCTTGTAACTAGATGCAAAAACAGTTGTGTGAAGAGATCAGCGAGGAGGGGAGGAGCGTTTCCTAGACTGGGTGTTTACAGAGCCTTGCCATGTTCAGCTCTTTTACAGTCATTGATTATAGCTACTCTGTAACCTGTCAGTGATTACTTCTGGGGTGTGTACTATTGCTGCTGCTTTGGCAACACTGGTGGGAGATGTTTAGATTTGTTGCAGTATTTTGGCAAAGGCAGGCAGGAAATCAAAGCAATGCTTTTTCAACTCTAAAAATTCTTCCCCATTTGAAAATTTCTTTCATGGGCTGAAATAGCTGTTTCCCTATCTCAGTCTCAGTTTTAAAATCAGACTTTGAGCATTATACATAGTGATCTTTGTGAAAAGGGACAGAACTTTTTGTAATCAGATGGCTGTTGTGTATGTGGGCAAATGTAGTAATTAGGTCATTTCAAAGGTATATGTGCCCATATATATGCAGTGTGGTGCGATGTTAGATACATCTTACCTAGTATTTGTTTATTGTCCCATATTCTAATTTACATAAATTGATGAAAATGTATACTAAAAGACTAAAATACTACAGAAGTAAAAAAAATAAAATTAAGAAGGACACTTCCTAAAAACTACATGCATTTTGAGTAATACTTTAAAATGATTGGGCCTGAGTTTTCTCTGCTGTTTGATATGAGAAGTTTACCTAATACTATTTAAAGTAACTGGGAAGAGTGGATGAACATTCCTAATCATCATTTGTGCAACATTCCTGTTTATACACATTTTTATTCCCAGTCTCAAAATACTTAGGGGAAAAATGTCTGATAGCTTATGCTGTTCAAAGTGAAATAGCACCAAACCTTAAGGAGTGTAATGAGCTAAATTCATCTTAGAGTTAAAAAATTTGAATAACGTGAACAAAGAGAATATCAGTATGTATAGCTCAATACAAGATGTATACTAGCTGTAACAGTCTTTAAAACAAGACTTCATGTGCTTAAGTGAAACACAATGTTTTAGGAAAATACAAAGAAGAGAATGAAGGTGGTCAAACTGGAGAATAATCATTCCTATCATAGTTATTATCCTGACTTTGATATTATCTGTTGAGCCTTCATGTTATCATTATCCTTGATAGAATTAGTGGAAGTAGGCAGAGTGATCTCTCACTCATGTTACATCCTTGTAGCTCATTTCAGATATTTTGGTGTCTACTTTGTAATTTAAAAGAGACAATAAACGTAAGAAAAAATTCCATGTGTATGTATATATAAATTCCTAAAGTATTTTGATCTATACTGTCTTTGTAAGCTTCAGCAAGAAAGAAAAAGAAGATAGGCTTATAGTATGGTTGGAAAGTGAATTTCTCAAAAATATTATTGCTGGAGATGAATCAAATGTAATGGTTAGCTTGAAAACAGGAGTCATCTTAAAACTAATGAAATTCTTAGGTAGCTGTGGAAAGACATAAGCAAAACCTGACTTTATGAGGCTCAAAGGAGTTGCTGATATTTCCCATATCTTAGCTATGTGTTGTAAAATGCCAGAGGTATGCTGATTTTCCTTTTTGTTTGTGTTTTTGGGATGTAATTTTAAGCAAGTAGGGATGTTCTATTTGAAATTTTTGCAGCTGATTATTTGTTGTCATAGGTAAAGCAACTGAGTTGTTTTCTGATATGTCAAATGTTATGTATTCAAAGATGTTTCTTTTTAAAGGTGTTTTATCTGTAGCATAATTTTATATGGAATCTCTAGGCTGCTGCAGAAGTCTGCTTTGTTTTTTTAAGGGAGATGCTGGTGATTGTTCCCTGTAAAGGAAGTTACTGTGGTACAGCAGATGAAAGCCAAAAATTTCCAAATATTTAGATCTCATAGGTCTAGAAAATCCCAGGCAATTTTAGTTTTGTACTTAGAAAATAGATCTCCTGAACAAGCTGTGAACATCTGTACAAAAAATTAAATGCAATTAAACAACTAATTAGCAAAACCAAATTCAGCTTGATTCCTTGCTGCCAAGATTTCTCAATTAGATTATGTAGAAAAAAAAAATTAAAAAACTTATTGCATGGATATATTAACAACTGTGTTCTAGCATACTGTAGTGTCTGGAGCCTACTGCTTCTTAATGTAGCTTTGTGTTAATGTAAACTCGCATTGCTTCTTTTAATGATTTGAAGGTATTCATAAACTTGCCATGGTCAGATAACAAAGTTGGAAATGTTAGAGATGCCTTTTCCTGACAATAGTGAATTAACTTGAAGTGTGTGATTCAAAATTATGGTTTTTAAAATAAGGCAGTGATACAGAACCTTTTCCTCCTTATCAACTATTTATTGCAGTTTCCAGTGAGTTATTGTTGTGCTATGTGTTTTAATAGGCAATAAGTACATTTAGGGCAGTGGGAGGATTTTTTGGCTCCAGAGAGTCTGTCCTCAGGCTTTCCTTCATTCTCCCCTTTTTCACTTTCCTTTTGGTAGAAAATTTGGATGTGGATGAGAAGGAACCATATTCCAAAAAATTTTTCATTGCGATGATCGTGGAAGCTCAGGATGGCAGTAGCTGTGTGCAGAGTGCACCTGCCTTGTGTGAGAAACATACTGTTATTATGTGAACTGCTGAACATTGGGAAGATACACTGAGGAGGGATCTTTCTGTAATGATTTTGTTTTGTTTTAAATTTCAGAATAATGTTTTGATCCAGTGTGATGCTTTTATGGTCTTAATTTCAATAGAAACATTTCAATCAAGAGCTTGAAAATCAGAAAAGTGTCAAGACAGTGAATGTTCTGCATAAGATCTAATGGTAGTCCAATTATGGCTGAATATATTTTGTATCTTCTAATAGACAGATTTGTTAATGAAACAGGTGATGATTCATCTTAAGTTGGGAAGAGTAACAATTTACTTTATACCTGTCTTACTCTCTTGAATGTAAGACAGTTATCAGTTTTTGAAATAATTTGTGTCTTGACCAATTTATCATCTGATACTTTATTAATTTTTGTTTTTCAAAGACTTTTTCTACAACATTGAATGGAGGTAATAGCCTCTTACTTGGTTTTGTGCTGTAGAGTTTGTTTTGTAGTATTTGTCATTACCTGTGTCTTACCTTGGAACTCTCTTGTGTTTATTTTTGTTGGAACTGTCCAGAGTGGTGAAGGTGATATAGGGAATGGAGACAGTTGCTATTGTGCGTATGTGAGAAATTGACTTTTGTATTCCATTTTAATTTTTAGTTCCTGACATGGTGGAGAGGCACCATTGAAAATAAAGAAAGTGCATAAAAAAATCACAAGTGATATTTTGGTGGTATTTACTTAATGACTTCTAAGTCATTAATGATTATGCATACTTACTGAATGAGCAGTTGAGTTAATAGCTCATTTTATTAGCATTGTGCTGCACTGTGCAACACCTTAAGGGTGTTACTGATTGTTCGTGATTTTCTTCTCTCATTTTAACAGTGGGTGTTCATAAATACAAATAAATAATTACTTTAGCATCCTCCAAGTGTAAGGTGTGCTGTTGTCCCTAGGTTTTTTTTGAGGGAGGAGGAAATAACGGGAGAACTATAGCTGAATTTTATATCAACATTATATCAACATTGCATATCCAGTTTGAGCTTCCAAAGAATATTTTTGTCAAGATATGTAAAACTTTTTGGTAGTTCTGTATATTATTCATGGATGGTTATCATTGCATTTGCTTGACTTGCTGTTTGCCACTTAAATTGCACTTGTTTAAAACTAGTGCCTGAAGTGATCATCTGAGAAAAGTTAGACTGAACTGAATTTGTTAGCAAATGCCTGAGTGTTCTAAGGCATTTAGTTTTTCAGAGTTAGCATTCATTTCTGACTGAGAAGACTCTTCCTTGTGTCTGCTAGCCCACCAAAGTTAGTCATGTCTGCTTACCAGCAAAATTCACTAAGTCAGATTATGTCATCTAGTTCTTTTACTTTGAACTTCAGCTGTGTAGGACTTGGGTATTCTCTTGGGTTTTTGTAGCTATCCTGCAGCAGGTCACAGTTACCAGGAAAAACAGTTGGAAGAGGCATTACACTGAATATTTAAAAATGTGAGCTAAGGCACCCGGTCATGTTCTAGAACCAGAGAGCCTCAGTCAGGATGGTGTGTAGGAGTTGTGTGGGAACAGAGAATACTGGATCCACTGGGTAAATTTTCCTTTTGATTCCTGAGCTTGACTAATTTCAAATTTTCAGAGGTTTCTATTTTAATTACATCTGATTTTGGAGGTGGGGCTGGTGGGAGAGTGCTGGTGAAAAGCGTATCTCTCACACTTAAGTATGGGATTTTCTAGAGAAGCATTTATAACATACTTAACATGAGGGAAATGGTCTCATTTTTCATAGTTGTATTGGAAGTCACTGTTTCACTCGCTTAAACTTGGAAGAAGTAGAAAACCGATGAACAGAAGGCAGAGATCCAAAAAAAATCATTTNCAGAAGGCAGAGATCCAAAAAAATCATTTGGATAAGTAATGCTTTGGCAAATTGAAAATGAAGTGAAGTTTTACTTATAAATGGTATTAAGTGTTTGACAATCTTAATTATAAAGGAAAAACATTTATATTATCATTAATTGTAGTCAAATGATCAAGTAGTTTGTAGAAAACTTGATTATTCTAGGAATTCGGAGAATAATTGCTTGAGTTTTGTAGCATTTTTGTCAAAAACCAAAAAGCCCTACTGCTTCTAAATTCACTAGCTTTGATTCTTCAATTTAAATTGAAAACAAAGTTATGCCTTTCATTTCCTAAAAGTGTGGGGTTTTTTTCTGTTGTGTTTTTGTTTGTTTGTTTTCTTGTGAAGAGAAGTGCCACACTGAGTGTCTTCCACGTTTAGTTGTGATGTGACAAAAGAAATCTGGCTGGTGTGTGAAAGAAATTTCTTATACTGGCGAGACTTTAATAAAGATGTAAGATTGTTGTGGTAGTTGTGGCTTCCCAAGATTACAGGGATGGAGACTTGTTTGCGTGCATTTGGTTTTCTTTTAAAATTTAAATGTACCACTAACTGTAACGTGCAGTTTCTTAAGGAAATTATATTTAATATGTGGCTTAAAATGTGTTTTCTGTAAATACTTGTGGTTTTAAGTTAGCTGTATTTTTGGTTAACTGGATATGTTCATTTATTCAATAGCAGTCTTTCAGAACCACAAAAATGAA
>VZZY01023121.1:0-22525 GCA_013400335.1 Eurystomus gularis
ACCCGAAGTAGAAATAAAAGTTTTTTTAAAAAATCAAGCTTTCTTTGGGCTTTCAAAAACATTCTCCACAGGAGCAATTTTCTAGAGATAACTGAAGCATATCACTGGCCTGAAGCAGCTCCTCTCATCTCCAGCAGGCACATATGTGTGGGAGTGAATCCAGAGCTAAACATTTGCTTCTAACATTCACAGTCAGTTTAAGGTATATGGTACCCTTCATCATCCTATTTCCCACCATTCCTGTTTCTTCTCCCCTAATTATGGATAGGCTTGTGGGGTCCTGCAATGCACAAAGACTTCTAAAAAGATTTGTTGTTTTCTAATTTTGTTCAGAGCTCAGTTACCAACAACTGAGAAATATTTTCTGATTGCAGACGATGTCAGGATTTTTTCCTCCTCCTAGACTTAACAATTTGGAAAAACAAAGATTCTGCTTTATTTTCAACTACTTCTGCCAATTTCTTCTCATTCTTTGAGGTCAGTGCACATTTAGTTGCCCTATGTCTGGTGTATGGATGTTTGTGGTGCTCATGCTCCAGCTATGAGCACTTGAAATACATTAAAAGGACAAAACATGAACTTTTATTTCTATATTCTCATATATGACATTGCAGAGTTTGAGGTGGAACAGGAAGAAAGAAGAGGAAGAAACAAAAGAAAGTAGTCAGACAGTAGGAGATGTTTCTATTATATGGCAACTTGGGAAGCTACTTAAATGTCAATGATAAAGTTTGTTCTCTAATGAAACAGCAAATTCAAGGACCTTCTCCTGAGGGCAGAATTCACAAGGTAGTTTTTATTTAATGGTTTAGGTATTTCTCTGCAGTTGCACACAGGGTTAGCTTTTAATTTTCTACATACAAAAAGGTGACTGGAGAAAATATCTAGAGATATTCAAATATTATTTAGAATCATGTGATTCTAACATGATTGTTTGGAAACATTTTTATTTAGTTAAGTCATCAGGTGTTGATTCATCTCCTGTTTTCCCAACAAGTTCTACCTTTTTTATATTATGATGAGCCCTGAGATGATTAAAACCTGCATCTTCGTGTGGAGACTGTTTCTATGGCAGTGTATTTTTAAGTTCTGAACGTTAAAGTAATAAATAATGATCTCACAATCACATGGCACTTAAGTGTGGTTTTACCAGTAAGGCTGAGTAGCCTGTAGTCCTTTCCTCTCCCATCCTTAAAAGCCTGCTAATATGGCAAACTCAACATGTTGTCACAGAACACAGCAGCAGCCTACACTCACTCACCCCTTGCCATCTAGACAGTGGCTTTAACCAGTCAAATCCAAGCAACTGCTAAGCACAGGAGTGCCTAACAACATCATTTTTCAATGTTAACCTGAGGCAAAAACAAACAGAAAACCATCCTGATTTATTTCAGAGGATTTCAGACAACATGACAGATATGGCTTCTATTCAAGATGAGTCCAGATAAAGGCTGGCAATTACAGTTAGTGAGCCAGTTGAAGCTCAGTGTAAATTTACATCAAGCTGGGAAAACAGCCATGACCTTCTTACCAACAGCCAGCACTATGTTCCAGAGCATGGGGAGGAAAGGCACTAGCTGAATTTGTACCACAATGAGCATTTTCACAAGGAAGTAAAATTTTACATGAATTAAAATGAATAAAAAAGCCGAATGCAAAACAAAATGATGTCCTAATGAAACCTAAAATACAAAGGGCATGCCTTGCATATAAGAACAGATAAAAAAAATAATCAATGAATTAAAACTGAGATGCAGGATGTTTCAGCCTACTTGGCAGGCAAAGACATAAACATAGTCTGTTCCGTCTCTGTGTCTCTTATGGGCCTGTTATTTTACTCTGATGCTAGAAGGATGAACTTACCTTAGGAAGAAAGCCTGCCATCAGAGATGCTGCTCTAGACATGATCCCCTGACGTTTCAATGACTAATACTTTCATTCTTCCTCAGTATATTTTCTCCCTTCTTTATAGAAAGAGTGTACCTTGATAAGTCAACTGCCCCAAAATGGTGTCTTAAATAGCTTGATACTTTTGCCCTACCCCACATGCCCTTCCATTTTCTTCTTATTCTGCGGTTATTTTGGGAAATAAGCTTGGATACACTACAACAACAGCCTCAATCCCTCTTAACTATTTGCTCCTCTTTCTACCTCTCAAATGTCCTTTGCAATTTGCAAAAATGTCTGACAGAGTCATTAAAAAGCCTCCAAAGCAAAGCTCTACAACTGAAGGAAAAGTGTGTAAGACATGCTGTTAAAAATCAAAACCTGGTTTCATACATCATATCTGAAATACTGAAGCCATTTTTCCTTTCTGTATTTTAGGTAAAAGACCAAATATTTGTGTTGGGAGCTTTCTGCAATAAGATTACACTGGGTAAGGTCTCTATACTTACCATTGGCCAATGACAAAATTTTGTTTATTGCCTTTAAATGTGTGCCAATTTATTATATTTGAGTTAACAACTAAAAAATACTAAGTCCTTCCTCCATCTAACTAGAACATCTACACAGAAAAAATGTCTTTACTTTTATTTATTGAATTAAATTGCTCAAAATTTTACATTTCACATGCATTTTTATATATAAATATAAAATATTTTGTATATGAATATAGAAGTTTTGGTACCTTGGAAGTTCAGTAAATCATTTCTCAGGCAACAAGTCTCATCTGAAAAACTAATTATACAGCTACGTGCAATAGAATTAAACATTTACCGCTGCTGTGGCACTTTTCATTAGTATATAGTGATGGATGGTACATTTATATTCATGCCATATGTTTCTACATATGTCATAGTAAAAAGCACTCCAGTGACCCACTATTTACAAAAAGAAGACAGAAAAATCACAGGATACGACAGTTATGGTTGTTTAATGTCTACTCACAAAGTCATTGCAGTAATTATTACATGTGCCACTTCTGCTGGAAAAGTGAAGAGAGGGAAGTGAGGAAAGGGGAGAGTGGTTAGAGAAGCCACCTTGTACATTTGACCTTAATGAGGCAGGCTATGACTACACATAATGACATCTCAAAGTGTTGGAAGATGTGCAGCTTTAGGCAAAAGAACTGTACTAGAGGGGGGATAGGGTAAGTGGCACTCAAATGGAGCCATTATGCTTGCAGCTATTTGGATTCTGAAATGAGATAAAAGCCCCATCACAGAGGCATAATGACTTCAGGACCAATAGAAAGAATTAACTGACATATCTTCTGGTAAAATAGATTATGAAACCTAACAGTTCTGCTTTGCATCAGTAGGCTAAACGATGAAACAGAAGAAACAGCAGAAAGACTGTGATTTCCCTATTCTCAGCATAAAGCCTCAAGGAACTACAGAAGTGCTGGTCCGCCTCTCCCACTAATGTCCCGTACCACCATTAGGATAAATAACTAAGCGATTATGGGCCCTGTGCATCATTCCTCTGCTTATTCCTCATCCTCTACTCCAAAAAATCTTGCAGGACAAATGCACAAGATAAGATCCAGGTAAACTTACTGATTTGACACGTTTTTACCATACTGCTTGGGCTGAGGGGAAAAAAGGAAAAAACAGAAAAAAATGGGGAGTAATATTAACTTATTTCTTGTGTCTTTCTCAATGGAACTGAAACAAAAACTGCCAGAGTAAACTGAAGCAAGCCTAGAGATTCACAAATACAAAATATGATGCAGAACATGGGTTGAAGCTGTAATATACTCAAAAAATTATAATTAATTTACAACAAAAATCTTTAAAAAGCAGTTCCTTCCACTACAGCTACTGTTCTAATGACAAATCAAGAGAAAACTGGAAAGGCCTTAAATTGGATACTGAGATAGGAACCCTCCACTTTTAGAAAACTCCTCTTAAATGCATGAGTCTTTTCATTGTGGACCTCCCTTTGAAAGAGGGTAAGATCTCAGCCTTAAGATGACAGAGCTTTGGAAGAGTTCCCTGCTGGTCTAAGATCACACGTCAGGCTAAACTGAAAAGCAGGCTAATGGTTAAACATTATGATACTTCACAGCTTCAAGGAATATTTTTTCTTATTGTGCTAATTTGAAAAATTCCAACTTTCTAACTCTAAACATCTTTATTACTGGTTTTTGTGAAAGCAAAAAAAAAGCTTCCTAAAATTTCCATAGTTGCTATTGATAACTATTTGGAAAGCTGCTACTTCTATCACAATGGCCTAGATTTTGAAAAGCTGAGCTACTGCAGCAGGAATACATACCTGAATGTAATAACTGAAACATTTTAATTCCACTATAGGGACATAAAATATAAGTTCCTTCTCACTATCAAACCAGCACTGTAAGTACAAAGTTTATCTGGAAAAGATAAAGACAAGAGAATGGGGTGGGAGGGCTGTGGGGTTTCTTTGCAATACAGAGTAGTTTGTAGAGACCATGAATTGCTGTGGGAAGCACATGCACATATGTATTTCTATGACTTTGACTCATCATTGAATTGCCGGGACATCTTAGAAACCAGAACAATTTTTAGTTACACAGCAACATCTGTGATGGGCAGGACTCATCAGGACATTCACCAGCTTACTACATTAAGACACACTAAAGAAAGATATGGGTCATACACTCACAAATATGCCCAGACAGCTGTTTACTGCATCATAGTTTTCTCTTCAGTTCTTTTTAAAGTATTTTTTGGACACATTTAGGAACCGTAACAATTTCTGACTATAGAATCTATAGGTGAAATGCTGACATAATGATGAAATAATGAAATATGTGATATAGTATTTGTGATACAGTATTTTCAAGGGCTAAAGATGCAATTTCTAAGTATAAAATTTCAGTGGTTTTTCAGGATATTGCCTTTGCCCCTGAAGGTTCATAATCAAGTGAGAGTACAGCTTAATCTCCAACATTTTGCACCAGTAAAACAACTTAACTGTTAAGCCACCTTGTTTTAGAAAAATTGATACTAGCTTTTCTAATAATCCTAACCTTGTTTTCTCTAGAAATCAAACTAGCAAGTTACACTTTACCTTTTTAGTCACTAAGATGTTCTTACTTGCTAGTTCCACCTGAATTTAAAAAAGGGATATTTAACATGTCTACTATCATCTTGAATAGTAATTTAATATAGGGATGTTTGTTTAATATAGTGGGCTAATAGGAATGTTTAGATTTGACTCTCAGGCTAGAGAGGGAAATATAGTTAAGGATGTCTCTGTTAAAATAAAATACCATTTTTCTGTCATATGAAGAAGTGGGGTTTTTTTCATTTATTATACTCCACATACTATTCAGTATAGCTAGATCTGCAGGTTACTTAGTTTCATGTTCTCACACACAGAGAAGTTAATTGCAATTCAGGTAATTTAAGTTCTTTTTAAAATATAATTTCAGCATTCGTCATATGCAAATGAAGGGAATAATCTAAATAATCTATCCTAGTGTTCATGTTCTCCTTGCACCGGTTAGGAAAAGGTCATACTTAGGCACTCTGGAAATTGTTTTGTAGACAAGAAAAATTAGTAAAATGAAATGGTTACTTTTACTTTTCTTATCTGGGTTTTTTAAAAAATTTTTTTTAATTTCCCCCCCAGTGTTGGACAAGCTACTAGGACCTTCTGCTGTATGCTTACATTTAACATGAATGAGCAATACTGTACTAACAGATAGGTGTACTTTTTCGTGCTTGACACCACTATGGTAGTATATTTTTAATTTACAAAGTTATCTTTGAAGAGTATCCAAAAGCTATAGCTAGTGCTGAACACAGCGGTTCTTCTGAATAGCAGAAATCTCTGTAATATATCAGCAGTTCTTGCCATTGTTCCCTGCAGTGCCTGCCTAATTACTTACCGATACAGTTCAAGGTGCTAGTTAGGATTGTAAAAGCCCTAAATGGGTCAGGATCCACTTATCTGTGAGATTGCCTTTACCCCTGTGTCTCAGAATAGATTGGCTGGCCTGTCTTTGCAGTCCACAAAGGACTTAAGACACTCCAAGAGCTTAGATTAGGATCCTTTTTAGGTATGCTTTTCTTATATGAATTCAGACATTAATGGTAATATTTAAAACCCTCCTGGATGCGTTCCTGTGTGACCTGATCTAGGTGATCCTGCTCTGGCAGGGGGATTGGACTAGATGATCTTTCGAGGTCCCTTTCAATCCCTAACATTCTGTGATTCTGTAATTCCAAACAATGGTATTCTCCTGTTCTCCAACTGGCTGTCTACCTATCAGCACTCGATTCTGGGGTCTACTGCATGTGCCACGCATGCTCTTTCAAGTCAACTTCCCCCCTTCACCCCTTCCCCCATCTCTCCCATCCAAGTTGGATAAAACCCACCCCACAGGTCCAGACACGTACAGGTTTCTACTTCCAGGAAGAGCTACGGGAGCTTCAACCACTGTGATATCTAAAGAGGCAGAGTTACTGTTTCAGCTTAGAAGAGCACCTTCATGTTTGTGTTCCTGATGCTGAAGTCTGAGGACTCAATGTATGCCAGATTTCCAATGCAAACAGACTGAAATTCAAACTAATTATGCAGACATTTAGGGAAAGTCACAGGACGTGTCTGTTGTATCAGCTACCCAATATTTCATATCAGAAAAAAGTGCTGAGAGAATTGTCATGCATTAACAGACCAAATAATGTATTCCTGGAGCAGAAAACTGTCCCCTTTTCTTTTTTTCATTGTCATATTTTTCTGCCTCAGCATGGCAATGCAGATGACTAAGACAGCATTCCTTTCATGAGAATGTCCAGATTGTAAATTACCCATGCAAAACTACTGCTAAAAGTAGGAAAAATACATGCAATAAACCCAAAATAAGTTAATGCAGTTATATATATGATCTCAGAAATGAAGCAAGATACATCCTTCTAATACCAGCTAAAAAGACAAAACAGACAAAAGAGAAAACTCAAACGTTTCCTTTCTCTTGACATTAATTTCTATTACCTGTGGTGGTAAGTGTGTGAAAGTTAGCAATACCTGGGAAGAAACAAAAGTCTGACATTTCCAAAAACCTTCCTTCTGTAGTACTCCATGAACCACAGACATTTCCGAACTACAAATAAGTTGATATACAATACTTTTGCTAAATAGCTATATATATATTTTTATTCTTTTTTTTTAAAATGATGCACCACCGAGGATACAAAGGCCTGTTAAGGCTAATTAATAGCTGTGATTCAAAAAGCTTATGAAATGGATTAAATATCGCCTTGTTCAGACTATACTGAATGGTGACTACAGATTTGATGACCCCTCTCATGAAAAGCTCTTAGCAATAATTTTTCTTTTGCCAAGAAATATGAATTATGAACAGACTGTCACAACTACATTAAAAAAAAAATTGAAGTAGCAAATACAATGCAGTTACCTGTCATGTTGCAGTAAACTTTCAAAGGTCCCAGTGCCCCGCTGCCATCTGGATCTATCCAGTAGTAATTTGAAGTTTTGCCCAAGTGTTTGTATGCTTCACAAGAGAGCTCATAAATAGCTGCAAAGAAATAAAACACAGCAATAAGGATCTTCATATCCTGGAGCAAAAGATCCATAATGAAAATAAATTGACTTTATTTATATTTCAAGAACTATACTTTGAGATTAAAGTAATGTCACTGACATTGACAGAAAACAAAGCATCTTTCCAAAAGATACAGAATTGATTACAAGCTTGAGGCAGACAATTTCATCTTTCGGCATGTGAGAGAAAGTCAGAATAGGAAAAGAATTCCAGCAACGGGGAGTGGGGGGGATTTGAAGGAACAATCAAACTTTTTCAAGAGTATATTTAAACCATTTTTTGAAAATACTTTGGTTCAGAACTTTGCTTTTACACTGTTTTAAGTTTTACATCATAAATGTAGACACTTTTCCCTTTGGTTTTCTTTCAGGAGAGACACTAAAGAGCTTATGAGTTTTCTATCTGTAAATTTTACAATTTTTCAGGCTGTATTACAACTCAGGCTAACATTGACTTTCAAAATCATGAAATCATAGAATCATTTAGGTTGGAAAAGACCTTTAAGATCATCAAATCAAAACATTAACCCAGCACTGCCAAGTCCACCACTAAACCATGACCCCCAGTTCCCCACCAACATGTTTTAAATAGCTCCAGGGATGGGATTCCACCACTTCCTTGGGCAGCCTGTTCCAATGTTTGACAACTCATTCTGTGAAGTAATTTTTCCTAACATTCAATCTAAACCTCACCCAGTGTAACTTGAGGCTTCTTCCTGTTGTCCTATCATTTGCTACATGGGAGAACAGACTGATCTCCACCTCACTACAGCCTCCTTTGACGTAGTTGCAGAGATCAACAAGGTGTCCCTTGAGCCTCCTTTTCTCCAGGCCAAACAACCCCAGTTTCCTCAGCTGCTCCTCATAAGACCTGTGCTCTAGACCCTTAACCAGCTTTGCTGCCCTTTTTTGGACACAATCCAGCACTCCAATTTTTTTCACGTAGTGAGAGGCCCGAAACTGAACGCAGTATTCAAATTTCTCACTACATTTAATACCTATCTCTACATAGCTCTGAAGTTACTCTATTACATATCTAAATAACTAATATTCTGTTCCAGCAAGGTCTAAAATTTCACAATATTTGCTGGAAGAAGCTTAATTGATTTAGCAGCAGGTTTTGTTTCAATTTTTCCTTGACCTCTCTATACTACTTTCTATTTCAAGTTGTAAAATTGCTTGTCATTGCTTGTCAAATTGTGTTATGATGAATAGCTCAGACAGAATAGTAAGTATTGTAGATAGAAGCTTTTCTAGTAATTCCCACACTTTCTTTGAAATATATGACTATACAAAGTCATGTCTATTATATATGAATAAATAATTTAATGCATAGAAAAAGTAAAACTGGCAATTTATATAAATTTGTGTGCGTATATATATCTAGTAAATTATACATATATTTTCTATATGCAATTTTTTTAAAAAAGGAATGTGTAATGCTTCTTTGTTTCCAAGGACCAGATGGTATGGCTTTTTTGTTTGGAATAAATCAATCAGCTGCTAAAAGTAATGAAATGTTTGTTTAACTAGGCTTCATACCCACTCTAAAAATTCATCTAATCTGTTGGCAATTCTTCTAAGTGATCTCCTTGCTAAGACTGGCTTTATTTCAAATGTCCATAAGGACGAGCTGTTTCACTGAGCTCTGATGATGAGTGACTGATCACACACACACGTTTAAAGGCCTCTAACCAACTATCAAGATGCAGGAAGGAAAGTCAACCTAAAAAGTCTCCACTGTTATCTGTGTCACAGTAACAAAAGAAATAATCTCCTGGAAAGTTTTACATGTTCATTACAGGGTCTAAAGTCAATTATATACAAGAAGTAGACACTAATTAAATTGTGAAATATTCCAAGCCATTTTCCCTTTCTCCCTAAACTAAGAACAACAGATTCTTTCATTATCAAGGAGACTCTGTACCTGTTTTCAGACCCTTCATGCAGATTTCATAAGGAATTAATAATAAATTTTCTTCAGAAATATTTCTCTAACTCTCTACATGCTACCTATATGCAATCACAAAATACCAACTATGTTAATTTACATTTGTTGTCATACCAAGTCACAAATTTTAACAGATGCATTCCAGGTCAAGGCATCTTGATGACATCTGCCTGTGATCTCCCAGAAGTTTGGTGTTTTCATTTTCTAAACCCTTTCAGAAAATGGAGTTTTGTCTTTGTGGTATCCAGATCTTTATGTAGTGTATGACAGTTTTTTCTAAGTTTGCCCTTTCCAGAAACAAGCCAATCTTTGTACGGTGATACTACTATAAGACAAAACAAAGTTGCATGGTTTAATCATACACTCATTTATCCCTACTGAATATTTTTACAGAAAATTAAAGGGTTTAGATACAACACCCTTCCTTCTGTTCTTCTGGAATGGGAGAAATAGAAAGTGGTAGGTAGTTATCAGCTAGTATTACAGCAGAGAACAGGCCGATTTTGAATAAGTCAGTGTATGTTAAGCTTCAACATTATGGTGAACACCAAGCAACAGAAAATAAGATGGTCCCTCAAATAAAAACAAAAAAGTAGGATATTCTAAATAAAGACAATTTGTGAAATGTGGTTTTATAAGTGTGTGATGGGTTTGGGGCAGGTTTTATCCATATATAGATGCATACTTAAAGACCTTAAAAATGGGAATAAACTAAAATGAAAGGGCAGGTTTTAGTGCAAGGAGTGGTAACATACAAATCACGTAACAGGAGTATAAGAACAAAATGAAGGAATAAGTGAAGCTGATATACTGACAAAATAATTGGTTATTAAGATGCAACAGGAAACAGCAAACAATTATATTCTGTTGTATGAAGACACTCGACGACAGAAACAGATCTTTTTGTTGACTTCAGGTGGCAAAGGGTAGCCACTAACATAAACAGCAGAATAAAAGTGGCAAACATGAGGCAGGGAAGGCAACTGTGCAGGGAAGAGGAATAAGACATGATATCAAGATATCAAAGAAGGGGACATAGAAAGGAAAATACAGCGTCACCTTATAATTCAGTACTTCTTCTAAATGCTTTTTTTCAAATGCTGCACAAAAAGATGAGTAGCGTGTAAGACAGAAGGAGAACAGGTAAAAATAGAAATTAAGAAACCCAAAGAAAACCTAGAATAGATGAAAGGACAAAGACTTAAAAAACATTGTTTTAGAAGTCACCTGAGTACCCTGAAACACAGAAGAAAATGAAAACAGAAAATGACAACTAGAAAATTGATGAAGATTACAATAAAGAAGCAAAATAATTAACAGTGCCAAGAAAAAACAAGTCAGCAAAATACAAGATTGGGTATAAAGTCTACAGTGTTCACATGCAACTAAGGAGAAATTGTTGCATATATCTACATACAGAGAAGGGAGGAAGGGGAAGAGAGGGTTAGGGGGTCTTTTGCTGCTGATTTCTCCTGGAAGATAGGAAAAAAATATGAATGGAAGGACTGAAGACACAAGGGCAATAGATTTCTGCTTTTCAAGTCAGTAGAAGTAAAATCCCCAAAACATGTATTTACTTTCTTTGTACTTGGTCCAAACACAAAATATATATACTCTGTTAGGGACTTCAGAATAGTATTGAATGTCAAAATCTTTCAAGCTAAAGGTGAACCTCACATGTGCCATGAGGTCCAGATAATCATAGAATAGAATCATAGAATCATTATGGTTGGAAAGGACCACCAGAATCATCAAGACCAACCTTCATCCCAACATCTCTCTAACCACTAGACCATAGCCTCAAGTGCTACATCTACTCGGTTTTTAAACACCTCCAGGGATGGTGACTCCACCACTTCCCTGGGCAGTCTGCTTCAGTGCCCAACCACTCTCTCAGTAAAGAATTTCTTCCTAACATCTAATCTAAACCTCCCCTGACACAACTTGAGGCCATTTCCCCTCATCCTATCATTACTAATTTGAGAGAAGAGACCAACACCAGCCTCGCTACAACCTCCTTTTAGGTAGTTGTAGAGGGCAATGAGGTCTCCTCTCAGCCTCCTCTTCTCCAGACCAAAAAGCCTCAGTTCCCTCAGTTGCTTTTCATAAGACATGCTTTCCAGACCCCTCACCGGCTTCACTGACCTTCTCTGGACCCGCTCCAGCACCTCAATGTCCTTCTTGTACTGTGGTGCCCAGAACTGGACACAGTGCTCAAGGTGTGGTCTCACGAGTGCTGAATACAGGGGCACGATCACCTCCCTACTCCTGCTGGTCACACCATTTCTGATACAGTCCAGGATGCTGTTGGCCCTCTTGGCCTCCTGGGCACACTGTTGGCTCATGTTCAGCCGGCTGTCAGCCAACACCCCCAGGTCCTTTTTGACCAGGTGGCTTTCCAGCCACTCCTCCCCAGGCATGTATTGTTGCAGGGGGTTGTTGTGACCAAAGTGCAGGACCTGGCACTTGGCTTTGTTAAACCTCATACAATTGACCTCAGCCCATCGCTCTAGCCTGTCCAAATCCCTCTGCAGAGCCTTCCTACCCTCAAGCATATTGACACTCCCGCTTAATTCCGTGTCATCTGCAAATTTACTGAGGGTGCATTCGATCCTCTCATCCACGTCATTGATAAATATATTAAACAAGACTGGTCCCAAAACTGAGCCCTGAGGGATACCACTTGAGAGAAGCTAATTCTAGCTTAATACATCCAGTTGGTTTGGTTTTAAAATTTTACTTACACTCTTTCTGAGGATAAGAGGGTGAAAAAAACACCCTACAAAAAGTTTCCCCACTCTTAACTAGACGACATGCTTTCCTATTGCATAAAAAACCCTCTACAAGCAATAAGATGCCTGGTCAGAACAGTTATCCAAGGTAAAAAGTACATACAAAAAGAATCAAAAACAGAAAGAGAAGAGCACAAAAAGTTGCTATAGTCTTTTTCAAATTTAATCACCTGAATAATATAGATCAAAACGACCACCAAATCAATTTAATGCTAAAGTCTGGAAGAGCTAGGCTGTGTTACAACGTGAAGTAAAAAGAAGTTAAAAAAATAACCATAAAAAATAATCTCATTTCAACTTTTGGTGTGAAACATCAAGCTCCTTTAAGCTTCTTTGTCTGGCAGAAAATCCAGTCATTTTAATCAGCTGACAAAGGCAAATACAAATGCATTTTGAAGTTCAACATTGACTAAGTTAACATTCACAATAGCGGGCTTGAGCATGGCTTAAGGGGAAAAGATTCTCTTAGAAAAGCTTGACTGGTAAAGCAGACTAAGGAAGGACACAAAAAACAAAAGAAACAAAAACCCTTGTAGCCACACAGATCTTAACATCATTTTCATTGCTGCATTTCTTCATGGCTTCTTTTCCACTCCCAGAACTGCTTATCAGAACCCGAAAAAGGAAGGTCCCCTAATGGACAGGGGAAGACAACATTCACCTCTGAGTTTTCAGGATCCTCTATTCTGAACATCTGAGGGAAAGCCAATGGTAAAGAAAACCAGTTCACAGAATAGCTTTTTCCAGCTCCAGACCATTAGCCCTAAGTTGGAAAGAGTCAACTTCCCTTAGATTTCAATGGCTCTTTACTGGTTGAGGGAAGCAGATCTCATTCCTGTTTTACTTTCTAATTGGTTTAAAGATTGAGTGAGTTACCCCACAGATGGCACAGCTGATGGCTATCTCTAGAAAGCGGAAGAACTGAATAACAAAAAGGATTTAGCAGCTCTGTCACCCTATATGATGTTCCCATAGAGTTTCAGTAGCATCTTGGTGAACTTTAGTTCCTGCATCACTATGTAAAATGCCAGCTTTTACTGTAGGGCTGACAAAGAGTCTCCTTTTATAAGTACAAAGCTCCTTATAAATAGAAGAGCTAGCATGATAGTCTGCACTGTGTGACACAATGAATGTGCTACAATACGTTTTGCTGCTGTCAGTGAATATAGCTGTTGCAGGGGATAAACTCCCTTAAACTGCTGCTAATATAGGAGTAAATCTTAGCTTTACAGGAGCATAAGAAATGTGTAGTTTCACAGGAATTGATGGAATTAAGTGATAGTAAAAGTGACAAAAGTAGGCAGTGCATCAGATCCATGAAGTCCAGCTATGCCTCTCCATCACTTTCAACTTCCCAGAAAAATACAGAAAGCTAAATAGACTGTGAGATGCTTGGGTTTATGTCACTCAAGCTGGTTTCAACTCTGAGCCCCTTAAAGAGGGCTGAAAGCACATACAAGGAAGGAGGAAAAAACACCCAGTTTACCCAAGAAGTCGTTACATACTGAAAGAGCATACCTGCAGTTTATTTTAAAAGAAAGGGATTGGTTTTATTTGTTGCTTTATCACAATATATATTCAGAAGATCAATTGTAGAACTGAAAATGTCTGTCAGTTTTTTAAAGTTTGGATATAAATATTCTGTAGTTTGGAACTCATAATGCCTAAGAACAGAAAAAGTAAAATAAAGTAAAAAATCAGTCTCCAGTTAAAGTTAAGCTTAGAACAAGTACAAAAGTGTTTGTACTTATTTACAAGTACAAAAGTGTTTGTATTTCTCATATTTGGAAAGTGAATAGCCCTTTCAGATACGACAATGAAATGGAATAATTGCTAGAAATTCATACAGTATTCATGCACACTCCAAAAAGACTCTGCCCTACAATTTAGTTACATCTAATTTATGATAAAATAGAGCTATATATAACAATGTTAAATTTTTATATAGCAACTACATTTTTGGTATGTAAATCCCTCCACATCTTCCTGTGTGCATGCACAAACACACTCCTTGCTAGATGATTCTTGAGTTTCTAATTATGTTATTATTCATAGAATGGCTTAGGTTGGAAGGGACCCTAGAGATCATCTAGTCCAACCTCCCTGCCATGGGCAGGGACATCTCTCAACTACATTTGATCTTGTCTAAACCTACTCTCCTTCAATTTAAAATCATTTCCCCTTGTTCTGTCGCTGGACACTTGTGAAAAGTCCCCCTCCAGCCTTCCTATAGGGAACCTTCAGGTATTGGAAGGCAGCTATAAGGTGCCCCCAAAGTCCTCTTCTCCAGGCTGAACAATCCCAGTGCCTTCAGCCTGTCCTCATAGCAGAGACTCTCCAGCCCGTGGATCATCTTTGTGGCCCTCCTCTAGACTCGTTCCAACACATTTATGTCCCTTTTATGGTGGGGACACCAGTACTGGACACAGTATTTGAGGTTGGGTCTCACAAGAGCAGAGTAAAGGGGGAGAATCACCTCCCTTGATCTGCTGGCCACACTCCTCCAGATGCATCCCAGGATACAGTTGGCCCTCTGGGCTGCATGAGCACACTGCTGGCTCATGTTGAGCTTCTCGTCAATCAACACCCCCAAGTCCTTCTCTTCACGGCTGCTCTCAACCAACTCTGTACCCAGTTTGTAATTGTGCCTGGCATTGGCCCAACCCAGATGCAGGACCTTGCACTTGGACTTGTTGGACCTCATGCAGTTGGCATTGGCCCATTTCTCAAGCCTGTCAAGGTCCCTCTGGATGGCCTCCCTTCCCTCAAGTGAGTCCACTGCACCACACAGCTTAGTGTCATTGGCAAACTTGCTTATGGTGCACTCAATGCCACCATCCACGTCGCTGACAAAGATGTTAAACAACACTGGACCCAGAACAGACCCCTGAGGACCTCCACGTATCACTGGTCTCTACCTGGACTTTGAGCTGTTGATCACAGCTCCTTGAGTGCGACCTTCTAGCCAGTTCCTTATCCTTATTGTACTTATCCTTCCTACTAGAAAAGAACTGGAAGTTTAACTAAATGAAGTCTTTACTAGTAGAACCATAGCTTAATATAATTTTGATTATTTTGAGCTTGAAATGTTTTACAAAGTAGTTTCTGCCAGGTGCCCTTCTTCATTTGCTGTTGGCAAAGCAATTGTGGTTGGAAATACCTGCTGAACATTCCTTCATTTGCCCCTTCCACCTTTATAGGCTGTCAGTTTACAGAAACTCTGAACATCTTCAGCTATGATAGCTGAAATCTAAAATAAAGTAGAAATCAAAACCCAAGAAGAACGACCCATCACCAGCATCCAAAACCACTCATCAGTCGAATAGCGACAGAAGGAAACAAAAGCTGAAGGAGAAACTATCACCTTTCTAATACAGCACAAGTATGTAAAGCGTTTCAAGTTGTTTTGACGCACTTCAACTTATCTAAGTGTAGGCACACTCACCTAAAAAGAACCCCAAAACATTAAACCACCAGACAGAATTTGATCCTGCACAGAGAAGATTCCAAGCTAACCAGGACTTCTGTTCTAGGTTTTTTTCTTCCTATTTGGGCCTACTATGTAATTATCATAATGCAAAAAGGTCAACAGAACACCCATTTTAGTTTCTGCATACTGCCAAAGACCTCTTTCCAAAAATCCTTCTTGATTTAAAAATATCTTCAAAAAATTAGCTAAAATAACACCCTTCCCTGAACAAAAGAAGGTGGTAATGAGGAATAAAATAAAATCCTAACTAGACAAAACTGTCTTGCAACACCAACAATAGTTCTTCAAACTAGATTTCTGATGGACTTCTAGAGACAGCAATTTCTACATGAATGGAAGATGGATCTTCAGACAAGAATTGTTCAGCACAAGCCACACCATTTCAGGTACTTGCAGCTAGGGTGCCCCTGCAGGTGACCTTGATGAGAAAAAGCCCAGGAAGTAGCACTTAAAATAAAAGATAAGGTTCTAGTAAGATAAAGCTGTAAGACCTTCAAAGGCTCCTAGCCCTCAAACCCAGGAAGCAGCCAGCCATAGCTGCTCACTGTGGTCATCTTGTCACCCCACAGCAGTAGGAAGATGCCAGCACACTCAGCTAGCTGCAATGTTGGGTTTCTCTGCCCAGTCTAGGTGCACTTGGAAAGTGCATCTGAATGTGCCAGTAACAGCAATGAGGTTCATGTGCAGGAAGAAGACAGAGTTTGTGGATGAGCTGCAGCTTTATGCACATCTTAAATATGTGGCGTACATAAAAAGATTCATTTGGAGATTTAAAGTTCCTTTGAGATTTTTTCTTATTTTTTAATAAATCTACAGTTATGCTATAAATATTCCAGAAATTTCATTCTGAAGAAATATGACAATTCTAGATTCAGTTACACTACATCAAATTACAACAAAATGACTTGCATTCAGGAAAAAACAAGAAATAAGGAAAAATTCAGATATGACATGCATTTTCCAGTGCAATATTGCGTAATTATTTGTGACAATGGAAGTCAGAAAACCTGCACTTCCTGGCTTTATGTATAACTGAAAATTTGAGTAAACTAAAACTTCTAAAGCCCCATGAGTAATATAATTTATGTGTTCATGCTGCATCTTCAAGAATATTATTTTCTCTTTTTTTCAAATAAACATTTTTATACAACTTTCACATATAAACGCAATTAAACAATTGGAAAATTTCAGTGTAAATAAGACCATCTGAGAATATTGGAATATACCATGAACAAGTCCATCAAATCATGGCTGTGTATTACATGGCGTATGGTTTAGCCAATCATTTTTCCAGCTGTAGTAAAACCAAGATCAAGCACTACTTCTCAGCCATGACTAAGTTACCCCCACAGCCAGAAGTCAAGTTGAGCTTTTGCAGTCCCAAAAGCACAAGCAAGCACAACCCCTGGCATCTTCACACTCCTTCAGAGTGAAACTAGGATTTGATTGTTTTTTCTGGGATACAATCATTGTAGGGGCCCTTGGTTTGCTCTCACAGTTGGCTAGGACAAAGACATGAACTCTAAGAGCTCAAAACTTCATCCTTTCACTTTGGCCATATGAGATAAGTAAAAGTCTATCACACACTACACACCTATTTTACTCACAGCCGTTCAAATACAAGTTAAATTAAGCCTAAGGGTTTAGTTCTGTTACTTTTAACAGCTCATTAAATAAGTACTACACCATTCTGCAAGATGTTCCAGGAAAAGCTAGCTCAATTACTCAAATTATATTTGGAGCAATAAGCGTTCATAAAAAAAGTAGAATCTTTTTTGTGATCATAATGAGTGTAACAGCAGAATCACTGCTGGGGTGGACCTCAAAGATAATCTAAACCACCTCCCCCCAAAAAACCCCTCGATTACATCCACATATCATTCCTGATGTACTCCTGTTCAAAATTTCCCATGATGTAAATTTCTCAACACACCAAGGCAGCCTATAGCTCCACCAGCCCTTCAGCATTTCCCCCACTCGCTCTACACTGTGAAGCTTCTCTGCTGCAATTTAAGCTAATCATTGTACTCCGCCTTGCAGCCATCTTTTGTCTGTTTGCAGACATGAATCTCTTCTCCACAGTAAGAAGCCCAAGTTTGCTCATCTTGGCCACAGATTATGTTTGCTAGGTGCTAAATTATTCTTCTTGCGCTCCTCTGGACTCTCCCAATTCTTTCATGAATCTCAGCATATGAAAGTGGACAATGCCTAGCACAGCAGAGTTAATTTGCACATCCCAAAAGTTTTGCTTCTTGTTAATTCACACCAAAATAGTGTTTTCCTTATTCACAGAAGCATATGCAATGAATGACAAAGGTAAACAAGCCAGCAATGAAGCCCACTTTACAGAACTGAATAAAACCCACAAAAACAAACAGCAGTTTCCTTCAATCTCTGCTTCTACAGTTGGTTAGGCTCTCCTAAGCATAGTCCTTCTCAATGTTCAGTTGCTCTTGCTCCGCACCTCAAAATCCTTAAAAATAGCTTCCAAAAGAGAGACCAGCCTATAATTTTGTACAAATATAAAATATTACATATGTAATATTATATTGAAATATATATTCTATATAAATACATGCATACACACTATTTTTAAAAATTAATTGGGAAGGCAAACCAACAGAAGGAATTTTAGTGCTTTATAGCTGGACTAGTGTACATTTCTGTCCACTGCTGCACTGGCCACTACAACTTTCCGACAGCAAAGCTCCTTTATGACTGTGAACAAGCCTTCTTTCTGCTGCCATTGATCTAAGCTTTGGCCTTCTTAAAGTTCTGAAGTTATGGATTGCCACCTTCCCAGCTGCTATATCTGTCTCACATTTTCCCTCTGCCTCCTACTGTGAGCTAATGAACTTATAAAGGATTCTCATGATTATTGCAATATTCAAATATGCCCTGTAGAAACAGAAAGGAAATTAAAAAGCAGAAAAATATAAAAATAATAAGATATGTGGAAATTTGCCAATTTTGTGTCAAGTTGACTCTAGGCTTGTTTATGTCAGTGATAAACAAGACAATTACCATTGTGGTAACAAAGGGAAGAAAGTAGAGGGGTTGCCATCAGAATAAGAAAGAGAGCACAAGTTTATTTGCTGCTGGGATAACGAAGAAAATTACTGCCATGGGGGTGAAAACCGTAATTTGAGTTACCACACAGTAGTAACGCATGAATTTGCTATGAATAGAGAAAAAAATATCCCATTTATGGTAAAGAAAAAAGGTGCTTCTGTTTCACTCTGAACTTCATTCTTTCTTTGCTTTGGGCTGGGGGAAGGAGGGGCAGAGAGAAATTAATTTAAATCCAAAAGACTGATCAAAGATGGATTTTTAAACAAATTCAGCAGTGATTTTAAATTAGAAACCATAGATTAGGCAATTAGCATCCTTGTAACAGTGTCAGCCTACAGACATCACAAGAAAGAAGTATAATTAGACACCAATTTTTAACTAGGTGCTTTTGAGAATTAAGTCATTCAAGGATACACAAATGCTTTTTTTAGAAATAAAAACCTGCATTGTAGCATGGTTCTTCGTGGCTGAAAGGAACACCATTTGAAAGGGAGAACTGCAAGTAAGGCCAAACATCTCCACGTGAGGCACACTTTCATTCTCAGTCTGGATGGTTTGGCACATTTGTGTAGCTGTAATTCATTACTGGGCACTGCATCTGAGGGGGAGGTTTGTCAAAGGAACTCTTAGATATTCACTGTGTTTGTGCTGGTCTCTCACTGGCCACAGCCACAGAAAGCTTCAGAGCTGCCTGGAGCTTTTTTGAGTCTTCTCTGGCTAGGAGACAACAGGAACACTGCCAATATAATCTTCCCCTCTCTCCTATCCCTCTCTCCCATGCATAAGGCTTCAAGGCTGATATAAAAATTGTTTGAAAAATCCATACTTCTAAAGAAAAATTATGATTCCTACTCTCAGGTACAAGCCTGGGCCGACACTCTCCCAGCTGTGTAATACAAATGCTTGGTTGCACTCTAAAGTGCAGTGAGATGCACAAAGGGAAATCTCAGCAAATTGTACAATGGCCAAAGTAGGGGAGAAAACTCCAGCAAATTTAGGTCAAAGTTACAGAAATATCTGGAATCTTATTTTAACACAAGATGTCTCTAAATGGCTACAAATAGCAAAAATGTAGAATAAACCCAAGAATTTTTCACCACCAAGTTCATGCCAGTTCTTCCTGCCTTGGATATCACAGCATTTGATCTGTCTTAAGACCTGAACTTCCTCATCAATATTAAATAATGCTCAGCTGCAGAAAAAGATACTCTCATTACACAGCTTTAAAGGATATTATAGCATCAGGTTTTGTTTATTCATTAATATCACCAGTTCCAAAATGCGTTACTCCCATGCTCATTTATTGAACTATAAGTTTTATTTTTACAGGCCTTGACAGTTATTGTAACCATTGCCTTCCCCTCTTCCACTTCCTTCTCACCCCAGTTTCCCAAACTTTTTTTTTATCTGAACCTATCATAACCAGCAACCCTATGAAGTACCTTGCTTGGCTGTACTTACTCGATACAAGTTTACTTGAGCAAAACTTCCTCAAATTATTAAAAAAAAATACTGGTCAAGTGAAATAAGACTTCTTAAAACCTTACAATAAAATTTTATGTTTGAAAAAAACCAAAACACACCAATAAACAGGAGCTTACCTACCAAACAACTGCTATACAAACAGACTTACAGACACCCAACCAAATAGCAGGTTTTCCAGAGGAGCTGAGCACTTATTTCCACCAATGGAAAAGAGCTAAAACATTATGAAAACCAATGCTCATATCAGCATTTACATTATCTCAATCAAAATGTCCTTTATCAACATGACACTAATTAAGAACCAATGTATCATCTCTGTCATTTCCATTAATCGCTAAGCAACTGACAATGCCAACAGAATCCAACTTCTTTAACTGCCATAAAAATATCGGCAGAAACATCTGCTCCACGTCCCTTTTTTCATCTTTTCTCTCCAGTACTTTCAATTGGGAATGACTGTGTCCTGGCAACTTACTGGAAATCATTTTCACATCTTTTTCACATAATGGATGAGCTGTGAAATTCAAAACATGTTAGATGGGTACCTTGGAGGTTGCCCACGTTGGCACACACTCCCTTTCATCGGTATCTGTTTCAACAGTAGCACTGTATTCATTTGGACTGTTTACTGAGGGGATGAGAATATAGGGGAAGTGTCAGGTTCTGTGGAAAAAGCCTATCTGCACACCCACTGATGCGATTGGAAGGGAGAAGTCCAAATACTACCCTGCCAGGCTGCTCCCAGGTCCACTGCAGGAGATATCAGCCCATCAAACGCCCATCTGCACAAGCCCAGGGAGGAACCCAAATCAAGCAACAAATAACCTGTCTGGGGTTGTCCAAGCACAGCCGCAGCAACAGTGTTTGGGCATGGAGCCCATCACCAAGAGTAACTGGAACTAAGTCTCCCCAACACCTTTCAGACTAAGGGGGTTGCTGTGTAAGGGTGGGATACCTTATGGGATGCATGGGAAACATAGCTCAGGATCATACAGGACTTATGGGATATTTAGGGGCAGGACCAATGGCAAGACAAGGGAGAGAGGGTTAGGTGATTTGGAGGAGGAAAAAGTGTTTAACAAAAAGAGGGATAAGTGTAAATAGCGGTCTGGTCAGCACACTTGCCTGGCTGTACCCTGCATCTGGCCAGCGCAGTCTGTCCTGCCTTCTTACTAAATTTCTTTCTAAGCCTTTCCTGAGTGAGGGGCTCTTGATCCTGTGTGCACATGTGCGTGTGGGGCTGTAAGTGCTAGTAGCTAGGGTCAGACCACAGCTTGAAGGCTTCTATGACCGTGGTGCCAGCCACTGCAGCAAGTGCAGGTCTGTGAGTGTGTGATGTTTAGCAAAGATCAAGCTGGACTAGCCAGCAAGCAGGTGAAGGAGCCTAGGAGCAAGTGGGGATGAATGTGTCTCTAAGAGTCAGTTGTGGATGTGAGAGCACCTGGGTGTCTCTAGGGGTGAGAGCATAGGGAGGTCAGCTGTGCGGACCTGGTAAGTCCTGGCCAGCTCTCAGTGTGTGTCCATGCAACGGCCAGTACCAGTAACTGGATTGGACAGATTGGAACTGCTGCCTCAGAGGTAGTGTGTCCAGGTGACAGAGGGTAGGGAGACTGGGATCAAAGGCCAGCTACTAGGCAGACTGAGTGCCCTGTTGCTGGAGGGATCCACATACATATGTACATATGCTCCTTCTAGTGGATCTCCATCCCGCTCAGCCAGAGTGGGAAGCAGGGTGAGGTCATTGGACATTTGTGTGAGCACAAGAGTGTCTGTGATCTGCGTGGCCAGCCAACGTATATATGTTGTGTATATGTGTGCTTTATGTGCACATGCCTGCTGGGAATACATCTTTAGCCTTGCTATTGTTAGGATCTGGGGTCCACGAGCTGCAGCAGCATCACTTCCTTCAGCTTGTTCAATCTAGCATGGTAAGTTTTCTTCTAACAGAAATATCACACAGCATATGCAAAAAAGAAGAAATCAGGCAAAAATGCCAGGAGACCTATATGGATGAACAAGGAACTCCTGGCCAAAATCAAACACAAAAAGGAAAGCCACAAAGGGTGGAAGCAAGGACAGATCACCTGGGACAATTACAAAGAAATTCTTTGCGAAACCAGAAACCAGGTTAGAAAAGCTAAAGCCCAGACGGAATCAAATCTGGCCAGGGACATTAAAAATAACAAAAAAGGATTCTACAGGCAGGTATATATTGAATAAAAAAGAAAAACAAGAGAGAAT
>VZZY01023122.1:1555-12387 GCA_013400335.1 Eurystomus gularis
TCTCTGGATGCGACCATCCAGCCAGTTCTTTATCCCCTGGACAGTCCACCCATTGAACCCATAATTCTCCAACGCAGAGATAAGGATGTTGTGGGGGACTGTGTCAAAGGCCTTGCAGAAGTCCAGAGAGATGACATCCATAGGTCTTCCCTTGTCGACTGATGCAGTCACTTCATTGTAGAAGGCCACTAGGTTGGTCATGCAGGACTTGCCCCTAGTAAATCCATGTTGACTACCTTGGATTACCTCCCTGTCTTCCAAGTGCCTCAGCATGTCCTCCAGGAGGATCTGTTCCATGATCTTCCCATGCACAGACATGAGGCTGACAGGTTGGTAGTTCCCAGGGTCTTTTTTAAAAAGGGTAAAAAAGAAGACCCTGGGAACTACCGACCTGATTTCCTCTGAAATTGACCTCTTACTTCATTTTAATGTCAGTTCCAGTTCCCTATATATTAGCCCCCTACAAACCAGGGATCAAGGACATTTTTAGCAACAACTGTTTTGAACTACAGCAGAAGAAAGTCTAGAGCTCAGAGATTAGGTTCTGTGTATTATTTTCCATTGGAGCAATGAGAATTCAGCCCTTTTGTAAGAAACAGCAACAAAAACCAGAAAAAAAAAACCCCAAACCAAAATAAACTTGGCAATTTTTTTTCCTATGTGAAAGCACTTGATAAATAATACCTGTTAACTTCCATAGGCATCAGATTGTGCTTTTGATGAGAACAAGGACTGGATCATCCAATGCGTATTGTACATGACCAGTACTTTTGAGTTAGAAATGTAGTTTTTCAGTTTTAGCTAAATAGGCTGATAAGTGGTTATGCAATTCAGCCCCTGAAGTATATTGCCAGTCAACTTAAAGGATATACTCTTATGTGTAGCGAAACTTTATTGTGGAGAGCAGGATATTCATGGATGAACACATGCTTGTCCTTAGTGAAGGATTAAGTTTCCAGTAGCTTTTTTCCTTCCATCTCCAGTGAACCCCCAATTTCCTACAAAACTTCTCTGTGACTTTTTTAGTGTTTGTTTTCATTAAAACTTTAAAAGAGTGGCAATTTCTAGTCTGTCTCCCATATCTTAATTTTTTTCTTATTTAATCAAACAGGGTATTTGAACCTTTAAGTCAGCAATATAAAGGTGAAAGCAAGACTAAATTCAAGCCATTCCCATCCTATAGTCTTCACAGTATATCTGCACTTCGGGTTGTGTCAGAAATGTTTGTGCTGTCTCAACAACAGAAACCCAGCTGAAATAACTTACAACATCAAGACTGGTTGGATAGCATGTGATACTCACAAACCTGTTGTTTTGTATTTATCACATCAGAATAGAATATTTTCCCTATCCTTGTAGAAAGCATCATGAACCGGGTATTCCCTACTATTGGATATTCAATAAACCAAACTGTTTCAGATATTTGCATTCTGAAGGTTATCTTTGTTGCCAGAATAGATAGAAGTAATTTCCTTTACAATGAGATCTTAAGTTCATAGAATATGTTGTGACCCTGCAGAAAAATCACTTCACACCCCAACCTGAGACTGCAATTCTAATTTTAAGAACCACTATTCTGGAGGCTTTTTATCAGCTCCAAAAAATGTCTTATCTCTAGTTGCTTTTAGCTGCATAATAAGAGGTTATTTGAAATAGGTAATGTCTTCTTAAGGGTCTATAATCTAAAGCCCACAGTTGTCAATGGAGGATCCATTGAGTTCAGGGACTGTGGATCCAGGTATTTATTCCACGATGTGGTGTTCACTTCATAAATTCAGTAGCAGTAAGATATGAGGAAATGGAACTGCCTATTGAAGCCAGACAGTGGCATTTATTTTGTCAGTTAAAACCCTGAAATTCCTGTGAATCTAAATATTTTCCAGTAGCATGCCTCTTTAATTAACCTCTGCCTGAGAAAGCAATCCTCTTTCCAGCTCACCTGTCCAGTTGCTCCCAGCCCTTGAGCAGCATGGCAGTCCTGGGGGGCTGAAGTACCATCTCCAGGGTTAGAGGCTGCGGAAGCTTTGCATTCTTGTTGCGGAGGCTGACTTCTCTGAGGGCCAACTTGGAAGGTTGGGCCCAGACACGGTGTAAAAAAATCATTAATATAAATGTCTATTTTTTTTAATGCTCCAACTAATTTTCTTCAAAATACTGGAACTTCCTGAAGAAGGATTTATTTCTCTTATCCATCAGTTCAACTTGCCAACAAAAAAAATCAAACAAATTGTACATTCAAGGAACAGAAGAAATAGCTTATACTTTCTCCCATCTCATCTTGTCATGCAGTGTTTGAATGAGTTTTACATGTGAAGGAGTTCCATTCCTCCACCCCCTCAGCAGAGACTTAAGTCAGCATGAAGAGATCTGATGCATGCTGTAACCCTCTGGTCTATGTACAGTTTTTCATTAAATCTGAGCATTAACCTGATGGCCTTTAGGCACAATACTTTCTGAAAAACTTAAGTGTGCTGTTTATTGCTTGCTCTCCAACTCTGGTTCCTCTTGTAAACACTACAGGGACCTCATTAAATTCTGGAGCTATATTATCCTCCTTCTTTATTAAGTTCTTTCAAATATCCTGCCGTGGTCTAATGTCTTCTCTTGTCAGCTTCATTCCACTTTATACACTTGAAGGAGACTTTATTGTTTTTATTTCCTTGCTCTGAAAAATTCATTCATAGCCAGTTTTGACTTCTCAGGATTCTTTTTTTAGCTCATCCTTCCTTTGTGTCAGCCTTTGTAGTCTCTTGATAATATTCTGTGCTTTTTAGGCATGACATGCATTTTTTAATCATTATTTTAATTTCCTGGTTTAAATCTAAATAGGGCAAGAAATGCAGCAGAAACATAGATGCTTTTGTAATCTTTTCCATTGTCCTAAAAAAGGAAGAACTTGCAATAACATGAAAAGATAGTCTCAAAACCTGGAGAAACTTTGGCTCTATTTTTAGGAAGCTATTAGACCAACAAGTAAACTAGTGGCTATAAAAGGCAGCAAAATCCACTGGTGCATCCTAAAAGTTGGAGTCACAGCCATGCAGTGCCTCTCAAATCTGGCCACACACTCTAGCCTCTTTTGACCTCCATGGCAAACATTAGTATTGCAAGAAAGGTGAAAGATTCTTTTGTGAGGGACCTCTGCCTATTATATCCAGTCTTACCATGCATATCACCCTGTCTACAGAGATAAATTTCATCCTTGCCTTTTTTTTCACTGGTTTCATGAGAGTTTGTTTTCTACACTTCACCTGATCTGACTATTACTTCTCCACATTAGTTCCAATCTGTTATTATTAGAGAAAGACTTGCTTGGTCTTATATCTGTGTCTCTCTCTGGAATAAATGAGCAAATGAACATGTTTCAGCAAAATTTAGGGTACTGGAAAAATGTATATTAAACTGCTAATGAAAAATTGGAGCTTTTAGACAGAAAAAATATTCCAAGAAAACAATGTAGTAAAGGAATCTAACAATTATCTGATGCAGGACCTGCACAAGTCAGCATTTTAAAGAAGTCTACATGTCCCACTTACAAGTACTTATGGTGTTCAGTGCAACCTGTTAAGCAAGGTATGCAAGACTAATATGAATTACAGTCACTAATGTGTGATACAACTAAAGAGCAGAAATATTCTGAGCTATAAATAGGATCCATTACAAGTAACAATAAGTCAGTGATTTAACAGTTACAAATAATTTAAAACTATACTTTTTTTTTAATTGTAATGTATTACTCTAGCATCCTTGCACTGCAGAAGCAAAAGCACTGAGTGAGAGGTGGCACCAGAGGCAAGACTTTTGTGTAAAGCATAGAACAGATAGAAAACTGGATTAGGAACAGGACTAGGAGCTAATGCTTGTATTATGACCCGTCTGTTGTTTCAACAAACAGATTGGACCTAGGACTAGAAAGGCCTAAGGCAAGAAGAATTGCTGAATAGGTACTTAGGTAGACCATGACTTGGAGAGGAGAGGTAATTCAGGAGAAGAGGATAGATAAGCAAAATAAGGGCTGCATATAAGAAAACCATGGAGTGAAACAAGGAAAAGAGGAAAGCAAGGGACAGAGTATGGCAGTAGGGGTCTCTGCAGAAAAGGAGCAGAATGAGTGGAAGCATGGCTGGAAGGAAGGCAGAAGAAAATCACCTAGGTTGCAAAATGACTGTGTGAATCCTGTGATTTTATCCCCATATACCCTTGTCCAACGGCAAAGCTTCATTCCATTGTAGCACTGACTGTCTTATGGAATAACCATTGTTAACGGTAGTGTCATTAGTTCAAATGGCAAAGGTCTGTCCTGTGCAGCCTTCTACTCCCAATTCTGCTGCTGTGGGTAATTGATTTAAAAATAATTAAAAATGCAGTCATGCACAGAAATGCATCTTAAGAGAACCCTGACAGATGTGTAAAAGCCTTAAAATACAACCTGTTGCAGGCTCAAGTGTTAACTCTATAGATATAGAACACGCATTTTTAAAATGAAGAATTGTGACTGTTGTACATCCAAGGTATGGATTTGGCGGTGTGTTTATTTGTACCTATGGAAACTTGCTACAGAAGGTAACAGTGTGATTGTTTTCACAATTAGATAAAGAGATAATCAGATGAAATGCGCCTTAGAACAATGAACAGGTAATCCCAGCTGTCCTGTGTTGTACTATACCACAGTATCCTTAGTAGTTCTTGATGCAATGATGGTACCAACACCCCATTTCTAATCTTTCTACCTAAGCTTTTAATATTAAAACTAGATCCAAGCAAGATGCTACCAAATCTTATATTTTGCAGAATACCCATAAAGAGACAGATACATATTCTTCTAAGATGGTATTTGTTTCTCCTTTCAGTTGTGTTTTCTGAGAACTTGATATCCATTTTTACTGCTTATGCTGGCTAGTTCTTACTGACCACATAACTTGCCCCATTCTGGCTGTGTGAACACACTGAAGAGCTGTACAGGCAAGAAACCTGCAAAACATAGCAATACTTTTCATCTGTACTATGTACTTACAGAACTGCATGTGTTTGTGTCACAGCAGGTAGCACTGCTCATATATTGATATGTATACATGGAAGTCAGGTCCAGTAACACTGTATATGTATGAGTTGGCATGAACTCACAGGAATCAGACTGAAAATTTGCTTTCTTCAGAGTTAGTTGCTTGTTTGTTTACAGAGAGTAAGCACGAAGGATGAGCACTGGAGGTGGCTTCAGGCAAGGGCAGCTCTAAAGCAGAAGCTAAGTCTGGGGCCATCTGGTATGTCAGCTCGCATGGAAAAATCAAGGACTTTGAGTGCAGGGCCAAATCAGTGACAGCTACTAGAAACTGCTAACGAGGAGGAGGATGTTGCTGAATTTGTTACTATCTCTGGATATATCCCTGAAGTGACTGGTCAAAGAGAATGAAAAGAGCCACTAAACCCACCTTTTTAGGAACAAAATACGTTATTTCAGTCTTTGTTATGGCTGTAGAGTACACAAAGGAGAATTAACATTTGTTTTTAACAGTTCATCTTTATCTTATAAAATTGGAGGGTCTCATGCTACTGTGCTGATGCAGCGAGAGCACAGTGATATAGCTGTGTATAAAATGAGAACGGATGTACTACAGTTAATATATCTGAATACTGCTAATATGATCTGAATACTGCACCCTGATGGCTGGCTGTATAGTTTAAATGCTAGAGATTTTCATCTAAGCAGTTACTCTCAAAAAATGGTTTAGGAAAGATACTTTCTTGGGTTTCCATTTGTGTTAGACGATTCTACATTTTGGATAGGAATAATTGTATTTCCAGCCTGTAGCAGAATTGGCATTTTAAAAAAAGCTTTATATTAGGATTTACCTATAAGGAAAAAAATAATAAAGATAGCTAGTTTCTAAATTTTTTATTATTATTGTTAACTGAAATGTGCTCTTACAAGAGATAGTAGTTCTAGTTATTTTGGCCTCAAAGAGTTTCCAATAGGGAAGCAAATGGAGTTAGACTAAAAGGGTATATTAAAAAGTACAAACACTAGCAGGGTAACACTGTTTGTAAAACTCTAAACTTTGCAAGGAGATGAACAACTGACAAAATAAAAGTGCCTGGTATTCTGGCTGTATTAAATCAAGATGAAAGCAGTAGGCATGATGCAACCTACTGTTAATGTATGGTCATGGCTATAAAAACACTCTTTACTGAAACAATCTCTAAATCTTAGAGTAAAATGTGAGTGCCTGAACCCTGGGAACATTTTGAAAGTGAACTAATGTTATATGTCCATGTAAACATTGAGCAGATGCTGTGGTGCTCTTACTTCTCTCCGACTTTCTGCTGGGATAAGGGATGCGCAGCTGATGATGAGACAACCAAGCAGCCATTAAAGTCTCCATGCTATGAATGATTTGTTCAGAAGACTTCCAAAAACATCAGTAGGCAGTTCTAGAAAATTGTTGTGAGTTCTCTGTGTTGACAGCTTGATAGTTTGATTTTTCTTCTTTAAACTATGGAACAATTAAAGATGAAGAACAAACATTTAGAACAGCTTCAATATAACCAAGAATCTGCACAGGTTGCTTCTCCCCGGTCTCTGATTTTGCACTATGAAGTTCTTAGGAATATCCACTTACATGGCTTAGATCATTTTTGGATTACCTGCTGTAACCTGATGCATCCATAGGATTTTCTTCAGATAGTGTTAATAGGTTTCAAAATCTCTGGGCTTTCATGTTCCATTTTTTCCAAGGCAATCTCTGAGTGGGATGTCCAGTCTTGTACCTTTAAACCTATGCATTAAAGCCTTGGCCACCAATGCAGCTTTCAAGGTTTCTAGACACAGCTGACACTCAGGCCCTGGATCATCTGAAACAAGCTCTCATCACATGTAACAATTTCATGCAGTTTCTCCCATTGCTACCTTTGACTAGGAATCTGGGAAAACACCTGCTGTGTATCCTAGAAGTCCCAAAAGATGCTGTACAGAATTTACATCCTTTCAGTTGTGGGTCCCAGGAAGTCCCTTATTTCATATCAGAAACATAATATTGCTTAAAGAATACTTGAAAATTTCCAGAATTGCTTAATTGCTAAAAAAAAAAAATCTGAGCTGGAGGGAAGCACTCCAACACCTTGTTACGAAGCTTAAACCTGACTTTTATTTGCACATATGATTATTTTAGTGTTTGTGAGATGTCTCACCTTGTTTGTTAGTTCTGCTGTGTTTTACTTTAGGATTTTCCTATATAAATAACATATGTACACCATAGCATAAGCTTTGTAATATGGGTTTATTTATAAGGTCTTAGAACTTATACTTTGCATAATTTATGTATGTATGAATCTCTAGATCTTTGAACTTACTCTGCCTAAAAGTCCTAGGCCCTCTGTCCTCATGCCCCTGACATGAAGTTGGGCACTGTGGTGTGGATAACCTGAATCTGTCAGCTCTATTGCAGTGAATGTGTGAGCACATGTTTAGCTCATCCCCTGGCATTATACAGTGTGGAAGTAGTGGGCTCTCCAACAGCCTGTCAGGAATTCAATCGATGCTATGCGTGAATTTCAGAAAGAGAGAGAAATGCTGGGCAAAACATTGTGGGTTTAGTGAATGGCATTTCCTGACAAAACTCTGCTGTGTTGAAAGTGTAGCTCTGTTTCACATGAAACTACAATTTTGCAACCAAGTGCTGCATAATAAATTGATTTAAATTGTAATATATATCAAAGCAGACTGTGATGCTACAATATCTTTGTTTGCAGGGAACAGAGGAGTTGTGGCCAAAGCAGGGAATTGTTTGCATCACAGGTAGTAAGGGTGGCTCTGTCACTGCTATGCCATGAGTACTGATCCACAGCTTTGCTGGGCTCCAAAATTCTAAGGAAGCAAAATCTAATGCACTCCCAAGTACTGCATTTATTATCTACAGTTTTCTAAGATATGATTGTCCTGCACTATTGAGTTCTTTTGTATGCTAGCTGTCAATACACATTCATCTGATTATTAGAAGAGTAGTTCGCTTTCCTTTTATGCTAATGTAAACAAGGAACAACTTGTCTGAAGTCAAAAGAATTATACTTCTTGTTTTATCAATGTGAGTAAAAAAGATAATCAAGCCTCATATTTGTTTTATTTTGGCTTAGCTTTCGGGAAATTTCTAGATGCTGTAAATAACATAAAAAGAAAGTCTATGCGCCAACACTTCCAACATACAAGACAGCAGCAAAATATAGATTTCTTTCTTAGTTTCCTTGTAGCTTAGTGTATATATGAAATTAGTACAGGGCTCCAGAAAGATATGAGAGAGCTCTACCCAGGGAGCACGTAAGCATTGCCAAGCAATTGGTGTTATACTATGCTATTTGCTGTGCCCTATTTTCACAGACAATTTCTGCTGCCAGAAATGCATGAAAGTTCAGAAATTTCAAGAGCCCCTGTGGTGCTGTGAGATGTTTTCTCTTCTTCTGTTTAGTGCTGCTCTTAGTTTCTCCTAAGAGATGCAGGCATAAATCCCTTTTTCCTAAAGGGAGGTTCCATTCTGTGAGAGGAATTTCTTTGAATTTCAACAAGATCAAATTAAAGAAGCTGTTACCTGCTTCAATTTTCTGTTTCTTGAAGGTGTAACCCCTCTAAGGGGGCTAAGAAGAATCTTGATTCTTTGTTGGATGTGGGAGGAAACACAGTGGCAAAGGATGAGGGAAAAGGCTGAGCCACAAAAATAATCAAAAGGCTGGAGCACCTCTCTTATGAAGACAGGCTGAGAGAGCTGGGCTTGTTCAGCCTGGAGAAGAGAAGGCTTCAGGGAGACCTTATAGCCACCTTCCAGTATCTGAAGCTACAAGAAAGCTGGGGAGGCACTTTTTACAAGAGCATGTAGTGACTGGATGAGAGTCAATGGCCTTAAACTAGAAAGACCAGTTGTTCTCTGGGTATCCAGTCCCCTGAGCTGGAAGACAGCAATGGGGAGCAGAATGAAGCCCCCCTAATCCAAGGGGAAAAGATTAGCAACCTGCTACAGCATTTAGACTTGTATGGGGCTGGATGGATTCCACCTGAGGGTATGGAGGTGTCTTCACCTAATATTTTCAAGTTTTCATAAATTTCCAGTAAAAACTTCTTCAAATCAGGATCAAGGATAAGAAATTGGTAAGAAATGTTTCCTTTTGTATACTGTCCCAGTAGCTGATGATTTAGGGAAGCCTCCGTTTGAAATAATTTCTTATCTGTATAGATGGGCATTCCTTCCTTCTCGCCATTGATAACTTGCATTTTTTCCCCTTTAGGCAGACAAATAGAGGTTTCCATGCCTGTGGGAAAGCAACCTTCCTCCAGGCTAGCATTACAGGACAAATACCTCAGTGTTTCCTTTTGAAATACTAGATGGTGTTTTCTGTAGAGTATTTCACAAGATCTGAGTCATACTGATAAAAATACTTATGCTCCACAAACACTATTTTAAGTACTCAAGAAGTATTTTCAAAAAATAAATACAAAAAAAAACCCCTGCCAACTCAAATTACACCACTTGTTCCCATCCCCACCTCCTAAAACATGTCAGATGAAGTCTCAGGGCAATTACAATACGATTTGGAAGATTCCACCCTCTTTAGAACACTTTTGTTTTAAAATATTCCTCTACACACACCACCCTCATGCTTTGCCCTCTCATCAGTACTCCTCTAACGTGCTGCAGTTTCGGTTGTTCTTTTTTTTCTTTTCTTTTTTTTAATTGGGAAACAATCCAAGAGGTGAAGTCCCTCAAGCAGCCGATGAAATTGCAGCCAAGACAGAATTCCCCACAGTGTTCAGTTCAGTTCAAAACATTTTATTTCACTGCAGTTCAACAATGTCTGAATTTAACTCAAGACCCCAGTATTAAATACGATACTCATGAGTAGACCCTTTTGCCCAGCTGTAACATTAACACTGAAGATTCTCATAGGTCTGAGACTTGTCCTACACTAATTTAATAATGGGTTTAAGATTTTCATTTATCTTTCTCACTAAGAAATAGCCTCTAGCAAATTCTCATTTTATTATATAAAAAAAAATTAGGTCATTGGGGAAATTATCCCCCCCTAGTTCTTTTTACTGGGCAGAGTTTAAAAAACAAACAACAAAAAACCAACATAGGCAAATAAAAAAACCTCCACCTTATTTTCTCTGTGCCTTAGGTTTTTAGATGTAAGTTCAGCTTCATAGCCTTAATGAAAGAATTGGTAAATTTCACAAATATAGCATAATATAAGTTTTATACCTCCTTATTATAAAATGTCTTCCTTTTGAAAAATAGCACAGGGATTAGTGGGAAAAAGAGGATATGGAGTTTGAGCCACTGATACTATCTTTCTTCCTCCTAGTTACTGGAGTAAATCTAGTTACTGGAAAGCTCATCACATCTGGCACTGAACATATTCCAAGGTTCACGTGGCAAAGCCCAGAGATCAATCCCGCGCATGGCTCTACTGAGATCTATGTATATAGTGCAAGCAAGTTTATGGAGAAATTTATAGCAGCTTTAAAGTAAGTGCTTCCTTGACAAGTGCTCTAGGGTCCCTTTATTTGTTTTGAATATGGCAGGTGTCTAAGGTCTTTGCCACATTACTGGTTCTGGTATAGTCACTAGCATAGTGGTTAGATTCAAGGTTATCCTAATTGCTGGCCAGCCACATGATAGGTCTCTAATAATTGAAAATTCCTCTCCTCTACAACTTCACTCCTCAAAGTAAAGCCATAAGAAAACTTATGAGGAATGGAAATGAGCTCAGTAACTTCTGCTGTCATCCACAGCAATGTCCATCTGGGAAGTCAGTCCTACATTGCTAGCAAACTCATTTCATAGAATCAT
>VZZY01023125.1:0-45518 GCA_013400335.1 Eurystomus gularis
AGTAACATGACATGGCAATCAGTCAGTTTAAAGCTTTAGTCCCTGACCCTCACTTCTGCACTCTGTAATTCCCTACTATAAAAATGAAACGTTATCATCATATTTGGTAGTTTATGAACTAAAATGGTGTGGCAGGATAGCAAAAGTTCTTAAAATAAACTTGAGAGGTATTATCAGGTTACTAAAATGAAAGAAAAATATCTAGTTTTTGTTTTGGGTATATTTTTCAGTGGCTGTCAGTCTGGTCAGAGGAGCCCATTCAGAACAGTACTCAGTTAAGAATCCTTCAAGAATTTCAGATTTCTTGTTCCAGTATAGAGACTGACAAATATTTTGTAGAACCAATGCAATGCTATAACCAAATGTCACTGTCTCTACGACAATCCACATTGTATAGGGGATGCCTCCCATTCTTATACTTTGAACAGAAGACAAAATGTAACAGATTTTACCACTGACAGCTAAACAATGTGAAACTTTTGGAAAAGCGTGCCTCTCAGCTAACAACAGGTATTAAAATTAAGGATCCAATGTCAGCTAATTGTCCAAGCTTAGTTCAATATAACTGATAAACATTGTTAAAAATTAATTATAAAAAAAAAAGTTTATGATATATTTGTATTTAGGTACAAATATATATATATATGTATTCAGATAAAAATATATCTAAAATTGATGTAATTAAGCAGCCTGTGGAGGTGCCTATATCTTTCTCCATTATCGGACAATTTTAAGGTGCCTGATTTTTCAGCTAATTGAATCTATTAAAGGCTATTCCTCTGCCAACAGTGTTTGAGGTGTGCATCCACATGATGTAATTTTATTGATAACTAGATTGCTTCTGTGATGAAAAAAAATATCAAATTTACTAGTACAGAATTAAAAGTGAAAATAACAATTTTGTATTGAAAGTTACATTTACAAGTTTGACATCTCACTGAACCAGTGTTTCTAAAGACTGGGAAATGTCAAGAATAAGATTTTTCTCAAGCCTGAGAAAAAAAAAAGTTTGCAAGCTGTCAATCTTCTGGTTTTAATAGCAAATCCTGAATCTTCTAAATGAATGTATTCATTTTTGTGACCGCCTGTCTACTGTTACTGTCAAAACTGGTTCATGTTCTCTGAGTGCTCAGAAATCTTAACTGTGACACTGTAAAGTTTTAACTCTTTCAGACAACTAAGTGAGGAGCACTTGTCTGCATACTTCCTCTAATAATCTGACTTCTTCATTTAAAGAAGGAAAAAAAAGAGAAAAAAAAACAACTGAAAGATAACAGTACAACAGTAACATGGGTCTTTAGCCTTCTTTCAGCGAACTTGGTGTTGGTGGGGGGGTTTGACTACAGAACTGCAAAGGAATACTGAAACTAACTTTTCTTTCAGCTAAGCTCCTTGATGTTATTCAGACACAGCTGTCAAAGTTTAAAGAAAGATGTCATCGATGTATTTCAGTCTTAAAATCTAAGAATCAGATGCTTAAGTTGGAATTAGACATCCTGGATAACTCACCCTTAAGTATTTATTCAGAGGCAAAAGTAGAGAGAGAAACAGGCAGCTCTACAGAACAGTGCACCTATTTCATCTCTTCTGACCATGGAAACACTCTTCTAAAGCATGGGACTTAGATGTTTAAAGCAAGGTAGAATAAATCTTTTTCCTAAGACAAATCACCTTGCTCAGCTTTCCAAATCACTTGCTGGTTGAGGATTTGAAACAGTGGTACCAGTAGTGAAAAACATATCTGCTGCTTCAGATTAAAAGATCACTTAATTCAAATGTATATAATTCTACGTTATGTTAACATCAATTGGAATTTAAATTACATTCTTGACATCTGATGTTTATATACGAAAACAGGAACAGAAAATTGCGTGCAAAGCTATAGTATACATTCAACGCACTCAGCTAAGAGAATAACTCTTCTGATGTGTATATAACGATAGATAATACATGCTTATCTCACAAAGATATTTTGGAATTGATGTTTGCAACCCCCTCCAAAAAAAGGGTCCAAATTACCCTCTGAAGAAAACTCCTCTTTGTTGTTATTCAGCATTCCTGAATTTATAGGACTTTTAACCCACATCCATCATGATCAACAGGAAAGCATATCATGGAAGACAGCTGACTATGGTAATTTCTGGAGCTTAATGCTGTCCTGTGAATATGCCACATTTATCTATTAGTGCTACAGTGCTACAAGCCAATCGCATAGATCAATTATTTTAAGCAGGTGATGCAATGCAGTCATTATTTATTGGCAAATCTTCCTGATATTATCAGGACACAGTCCTGATATTCTCTGTAAAATTCACTTCTAGTGAGTCATTTACTCTTGGTACCTTACAGTTTTGATTCATTCTACCATGCAACTTGAAGCACAGAAGCGAGACCTAAACTAGGAGTCTATTTAATCTAGGCTATCAAGCTGGGTGCCTCAATTAACTGCTAGAAATGAAAGCATGAACCTTCAATTTGTTGTAATGGCAATCCAGATTTATCTTATTGCATGGCTGGGTTCATGCAGGAAGATATCATCCATATATGATCAAGCATGCAAGTACCTGGGAATTTGGTTCTTAGTGATTTTTCTAGGTCTCTGTGAGTAGTGTAAAAAAATATTATTCTGAAATTTACTACATTGCCTTTTAATATCTTCTATGAAAAAATAACTAATGACATTGAAGCATTATAAAAGAGATGTGCCTTTGGATTATATAAATAATATGCACAACTATATAAATTATTCAATGGCCTTAGACAACCGGTTATAAACACCTTTGGTAAAAATTAGACTCAGTGTGTATGCCTACATATACACATCCTGAGAAAAAAACACTCTTGAATATGCACATGCTTTCAGCTATTGTAGTAATGAAGAATTTTAGAATACAGGACGACATAAGTTATGCCTAAGAAAATACTGGTTTATTTGAAGGGGTTTTTTTTGCTAGGTAAATAACTGCTTCTAGCGACATTTTGTCTGTTGGACACATCCATAAAATAATACTGCACTATTAATTATAATTTCCTGTTCATTTTAATGACATTTGAAAAGCTTTTGTAGCTCACTAAATGAGCTGCTTGGACCCCCTTTCTGCCTGCTTAGTGGCTACCAGCAAGTAATAGTGTACGGCAGGGATAGTCTAATTACTGCCAAAACCAAAGGTCACCTAGTTCCAGGCAATGCAAATAGACTAATTATATTGTTTCTTAAGGAGTCTTCCATACATGTGTCAATCAGCAAAATAGCAAATAGCAAATTAAGAAGTCCTATACAAGCATAAGTTCTACATATTTCCATTCAGTATGATGCAGTGAAATGACACCACCTGAAATTCGTTGATAGGGAATTTAATTACTATGCTTTATAAAAAGGAAACCATGGGATATTATAAAAAAAAAAAAAGGAAACTCTCTCTGTGACCTTTAAGTAATTAGTGTTTCATAATTATGTACATGCAGTCTGTAGTTACTTCTAAAAAAAACCCAACAACATCCCCTCCAACAAGCTACACATTACAGTTATTCGCATCTTTATTCTAAATAAGGAAACTTCTTATTGGACCAATATTTTTCATCATTAATCTGAAAGGAAAGAAAACAGAAAAGCACCCACATAAATTAAACATTACAGAATTCTGACTTCCACTTTTATGGTTATTTGAGCTCTATGTACATTATCTCTACATTTTTATTTAACACCTTTGGAAAAACTGCACTCTGAGTGACACACATATCCAAATCAGCAATGGATATTTCAGTGTGTTCAGCACAGCTCTCCAAACAAAATCTCTCACTAGAACAACAGTTTTAGTTTAAAATTTTCAATGTTCCTATTTGAAAATTCTCTCAGAAAAATCCATCCCCAGCAAGACAAGTTCAGTGGCAGCACACCATACTAACACTATTTTATTCTACCCTACATGTAACATGGTCATTAACAGCAAGAATTAAAAAAATAAGTAATTACAATGCAAGACTATTGTAAAAGCAGTCAAGTCCATTAATGCTATACATCATATGATATTCAGCTACTATTTATCACACTATCTAGAAGCACTGTCTATCCTGCTTTCACGCATATGCCTGAGTAACAAACCATCCCCTGGCTCCTGTGGATGATACTGAAAAATAACGTCAGCTCCAAGCTACTATCTTAATTCTCCAGCATGAATTATAGCTGAAGCAGCACTGAAATTTCCTAATGTACTACATGTGTTTTAATTCTACCTTTCACAGTTCCTTAGAAATGCAATCTTTACTTAGACATGAAGCTTAAAAAGGTTTTGAAGCTGCTGATAGGCAGCTGAGTCCACAGTACCAGCAAAGCCTGTTTCAGAGAGCTAGAAAAGTCACATCTTGAAACACACAATGTGAGAGGGTACAGTCCATCCTGTCTCAAGGGCTGTCAAGAGGAAGTGTAAAAGAAACAAAACAACACAAAACACCTAACTCACTAGTATTCTCTAATTTGTCAGTTCATAGACTACTTAGAAACCAAATGACAGAAAAAAGTAACTAGCAAAACCTGTAATACCTGTGAGAACTGCTAACTCGTTAGCTCATCTTGCAGCTGTCATTTAAATTTGGGTTTAGGACAGGCTGCAGTACAGGAGTAGGCTGTCTGCAAATCCCACAATCAAGAAAACTTCCGTTTTGATGGCAAGCCTATGAGACACTTCCAATTTATATTTTTTGGCCCAATGGGCAGTCACAAACTATTGGCCTAGCACCAGTCTAGCCCAGACACACTGTCAATTTACACAGCTTAACCACTGTCAGGCTTGTCGCCAGTCATTGTTCTCAAAGGAGTTGTGCAGTATTCCATCAGATACAAGGACAAATAGGGAAGAAAAACTAAAAAAAATCTGCAGCTGCACATTCTGTATTACTTTTCCCAGTTCTCAGGATAGAATAGTTTAAAGATACCTATGGTGTGATGTTACATCCCATAAACTGTCATTTCAAAGTGCTGTAAGTTTGCAGTGCCTGAGTTCATTCTTCATTACTTAACTTATTGTGCTGAGTGTCAAATCAGTGTATTCACATTATTATTGCAGTTCTACAGATACATGGTTTTCAATGGGTGTAAGTAATTATATAGGTTCAAAGCAGTGAAAAGTGTATTTGCTTCTATTCACCATTTTTCTATTTTACTTAACTAAAATTTCAGAAGCAGCAGAAGCAGACATTCATGTGGTGAAGTGTCCACTACAACGCTTAAATGAATAATTTACTATAAAAATTGACTGCACAGATCATCTAAATTTAGAGATATCAGACTTTTAGCGGATGGTAGACTATAGACAGTAACTCTCAGTAGAAAGTGCTTCTGGAATACGCAATTTGCTATGGTAAACTGGTCCATCAAATCAATCTGGTGTTCTGCCTCTGGGGAAGGGTAGTACTTAATCCTCTATAGAAAGATGAACCTCTCCCATAATACACTTGGTCAACTGTGCAATGTTATACATTCTTGAGTGGAAGAAAAAAAATCTGTATGCTTTCAGGTAAGTAGAATTTTTTATCAACTGGAAGATAGCCAATATTCAAATAAATTATATTGTATATTAAGGGTATGACCTTAATGTCCTCTAATCTTATTGACATAAATGGAAGCTCTCTACACACAGTATTTTCAGGAGTAGACAACAAAGTGGCATATAGTTTAACAGTTAGGATATAGAAAGGAAATGAAAAAAAACAGAAAGTGTGCATGCTTTCTATTTTAGGTTAATGCACTTCTAAGGACAGGAAATACTACTGTGGTTATTTGACTTCCTGTATATTATAGATACTACACTTCAATTATTTCTGCTTCAAATTCAATATTTAAACTTGATTTAGACTATATCCTTAAAAACAAAGAAGAAAATTAATAAAGGTCACATATTTATTTCCAGTGACAGAAAATCTATCAATTGCATCAGAAAGTAGTTTCCAGGATTAGTTAAAATATCCAGCTTATTTTTAGTTTGATTTGGCCTGCATTCTGCTTTTAGCCATTACACTTCAGCATTTTCCTGCCTACAGACTTAATAGACCAGCATTAACAAATTTTCATTCTCCATGTAGGTATTTATAGCTTCTAATCAAATATCTACTAAGTTTACATTTTTTTTTTTAGACTAAGTTCAGCTTTTCATTGCAAAGCACATTTTCCAGTTCTTTCAATCATTTCTTTGTGCTTCTTTGACATTCAGTGTTTTGTTTTCCTAACTGATGGCACTAGAATAGGACACAGTATTAATGAAATAGTCATTCTAATGCCAAGAGCAGAGGCAATATAATCTGTTGAGACTTACTCAATATTTGCATCTCTAAAAACCCTTCACTTTTGTAAGCTCACATCCCATTGTTTGTCAACTATTTCTCTCTGCAAAGTTTTCCCTTTGTGAAAGTGATTGTTTTCCTGAAGCAGTAGTTTTGCATCTGTAAATACGGTCCATCTTCCCAGGATTTTACAGTGTTCACAATGAAATTCATATCAATTTACCAAGTGTGATCAGAATTAGCTATTTATGTCTTTATTACCCACCACTGTGCCACTGATGTGGCATCAGAAAGCTGTATCATTACTGAGATTATTATTTAATTCCTCAACACACAAAGTAACAGAAAAACAAGAACTAATTTCCCACATGGAGCACAAATACTTTCTTGATTCATTTTATTCATGTTCAAAAGTTTAGCTCTCACTTTATTTGTATAATCAAACATGAAGCTGTTTGGTCATGTTATTCACACTTGATGCTGGGAAACCTGCTACATAATCAGATAAATCATTAAAAGAAATTAAATAACTGGTATCACAAAATTTCTTTTTACCTCCAGTTCTTCAAGGACTCATCAGTAATGCACCAACACCACAAAGAGTTCACCAAGTTGATCCAGAATGGTCAGTTCACAGGATATTAAGCTCTGCTTCATGCCAAGTAAAAATATAATTAAATAAGCCCTGATGCTCCTTAATCAGATGGTTAGTGGGTTTTCGGGTTTCCAATTTCCCTATAAACATTACTGCTATTGTATGCACCATCAAATCAGAATAAAATATGTAATAGTTTGCAAACCTGAACTATATTGTCCCAAGATTTCCTTTTAGCTGCAGTGGTAAGAGGAATCTGTTACACATTTTTAACTTGTCCTTTTCTGGACAGTTCAGTAAAAGCACATCCCACTTTTCTTGTTCACTTTTACAGTATATTCCTAATGGGAAGAAAATACAAAGAACTGTTGGGGTAGTGCTAACTCTGATTTATGTTTTTAGCTTTGCAAGATTTTCTTTCCCCTCCTTTTGCGCAGACTGAGTACCTATTGTTTTCCTTTCTTGTAATGAATACCTAGAAGCAATAGCTGATAAAAAAACCCTACTAGCACTGTATTTTGACAGTTGAAAACAGTAGCAAAAGCTTTGTTATTCTATGCTAGTTTGATACAAAATCCATAGTCCACAAAAAAAAAAAAAAAAGTTAACAAGCTGACCATAGTAAAACACAACAGAAATTTTGCAGCTGGATGCTGCATTTTCTACTTCCTATTGTAAACTGTCACATAATGCCAATACACATTGGTAAGAGCTGCCACTCTGGACTCAATAGATATCTGACTTTCATCATCACGTAAAATGGCCTCACAAATAACATACGCATGAGTTGATTGAGTTTATAAAACATACTAGAGCCTTTTATGAAAGGTGCTATGAACATTGTCCATGGTTTGTACATCCTTAGCTATCTAAGCAAATCAAGCATACTGTTGTAGTTTCCAAGAATTCCATGGCTCTACAGAATTAAATGAAATCTATTGCAACAAATCATAAAAAGGGAAAATAAAAATGCATTTAAAATGAAGGGTTGATCTAGGGAGCAGATTCAGAGTATATTAATTATTACTGTTCATATAGCATGCTATTAAGAGATCTTAAAATCTAATGTTTGAAACAGAACAGTTATTTTTAAGTTCTATGTCTTTGAAAGCAAGGGGAATTTTCCCCAGGTAAAAATAGTTCTACTTATAATACACAGAAACTTACTACTGCAAAGACTTGCAGAAGTCGGAAGAATACATAGGACTGATTTTTTCTGCTTCTGACTTCAGTCTTATTCAAGATCTCCAAGGAAGTATATTACGATCCTTGAATCTTTCCCAAAGAGAAAACAGCAATAGCAATGCCAGGTGAGAGGGGTTTGGATAGAGGTGGGTTCTTTCCAGGTGAAATTGAAGTAAACAGAGCTCCCTTCTAAATACAATCTTACATGACCTTGTGACACACAAAATTATGAGGATAAACTCTTCTTTTAATGCATAATTATATGCCTGTGTTATGCTATCATAATTTAGCACTTGTAAATATGTCTTTAACAAGTAGCTGATCTGGCTACTGATATGAGCTCTACATTGGGTTGCACCTTAAATCAACCTGGAAACAATCTGTTATAGAAAGGTGCCATTCTGCTTGACATGCTTTGTATCCCTTTATGAGCATTTGACATCTGCTCTCCAAATCTGCTTTGGCTGCCTGTTGTTTTTCAAGTGGAGTTTGAAGTGCTGGTTTTGACCTATAAAGCCCAAAATGACTTGAAGCTTGCTTTTTTGAGAGACTGACTCACTCCCCATGTGTTAAGATTACTGACAGCACTGAAGCACCTCTGAGTGAAAGATAGGGAACTAATGACAAGGTATACGACTGCTCTTTCACTGCAGAATTCACTTCCACACCTATCTGAAGTGATCTAAATTTGTTAATCTTTAGACTATACCAAAACCCCATCCATCTATACAGACATGTAGGTAGGATTGCTGTCATGAAAAGTGAAAAGGGGAAGGGAAGGTTTTTCTGTGTACTGTTTTCTGTAGCCAGGGAATGACTGTTGCCCACTGACTAATGTTCCTGTCCATCGCGAATGGCATTTTAATTTGTCAAGAGCACCAATAGGTCAAAAAAGATATCTGAAGGTGTTCTGAAGACAACATACAGTGTTTTAACGCTATATATACAGAGACAAGAGAATTAGAAATAGCGCCATGTATTAAAGTGAATGTAAAACCCTCCCAAATAAAACCCCACAAGCCCACACTCATTTACCATTAATTAAAGTATGAAGGAAAGAAAGGAAGAGAAAAATGTTATGCTGAACGATTCTATAAAGTGATAATTACTACATTATTAAAAGCCAACACATATAAATATATAATTGCACTCATAACTAAACTCTTTGCTTTTTTGCTAATTTAAAGAAACTTAAAACTAATCCTGGTTTGAAACTTGTTTAGCATGTGCATTCATACCTCCTGCCCTTGCACAAGTACTTCCATTAGTATCACCACTTTTCTCCCCAGAAAAAAATCAAACCAAACCAAACCAAAAAAACCTGTCACCTAGAAAAGACTTCTACAGCCCTCTAGTGTTGCCAAAGTACACACCCTGGTTAAAAATAGACCAAAGCAATGATAACTTCTGCCTCACACTCTGAAGGAAATCCCGGTAATTTTGCCACTGCTGGCTATACAAGTCATTCAAACAACAAAAATCACAGCTCTGGCAGAATGAGTTACACTGTTCTCACTCTCACATCACAAGGGAGATGGTACCAAGTGGCCAAAAGCTTAGAAGTGGCCTTTGTAAATAAAAATATATTCACAGAAATAAAAGGTTAAAAAAAATATCAGAGATTCAGGATAACTTGCTGTGTACATATTTAAACAGCTGACTGGAGAGTTTATTATGCCTGATTGCAGGCCTTCAGCGACAGTAATAGCTCGTCTCTCCTTTTGCTCCCTCCCTGCTTCTTTCCTAGTGAGTTTCCATTGACAGAGCCTACGGCTATACTCTCAGAAATCATATAAAACCTGTCAGTGCCAAAATTTCAACCGCAAAAAGGTGTTTTAAGGTGTTGCCTTTCAAATCTAATTTTAACAGACAACTGTGTTCAGCGAGCATATCCCAGGATGGCAGTGCACAGCTCTCGGCTGCCCACGGGCTGCAGATGGAGCTGTTGACAAAACAGTTCAACTCACTGGAGATGAGCTGGGCTAGCACTGAGCTATACAGAGCCACAGCTTGCTTTTATAGGTGCGGTGCTATGCTATTATTGTTATTGCTATTATAATTAATGTTATTGCTATAGTTATTGTAGTTGTTGCTGTTATTATTGCTTTTAAGTGTCTCTGCACAAACAAAAGAGTACAATTTCAAACCTCCTAACCTTAGAAAGCCAGAGCAAGGCTCCCTGGCCAACCTTCAAGATGTCCTTAAGATAAGAACATAAAAGCACATTAACAAATCTGGACAGTTGAACAGAAATTCAAATCAGAAATTATGTAATTAAGAGAGAGATACACACAGCATCAATATTTCTGCTACCAGCATTAACTCCTTTTTGAAACTAGCTTTATGAAATGTAATTGGTTTCTACAGTACAAAAAAGATGTGCTACACACTCACATAAAAATTGTATTTTTAAAGAAAACTTTTGTGCATGAGAACACCTGAAATATGCAAGCATTATTGATAGGAGAGGTGTAACAGGATCAAATTCACATCGTTTAACTGTATATTGCCACTTATTACAGCTGTACACCTATCACTGTGCAGGCCGACTGCTGTAGCACAACAGTTTATTTTGCACTTAAAATTTCTGATAAATATTGCCTTCAGATCTCTGCAGGGAACTAACAGAATCCCAGCTGTTATATTTACTAGCAAGAAAGTTAATTCAACCTTCCTTTGGACAATTCAAATTAAAGCACTGGGTCATAATTATGCATCAAGCAAGAATGATGACACAGATGATCTTCGTGTTCTCATGCTATTGAAAAAAGCTATCTTGTAATTAGTGTTGCAACCATGATAATGTGTTGCTACAGCTATGAAACTCCTCATACTTTAATTTGAGCAGATAAGTGCAAAAAGTAAGTAATTGCCTAATCTGAATCAAAGGTTTGAATTAAAATTCACAAGTGTGGAGATTAAGCTGGATTTTCTTATTTAGTTACTTAAATCACTGACAATATATAGCCAAATTCTATTCCCAGTTACTGTAAGGTTTCTTCAGTAGATGTGAGAAAGTATGGTCTATTAAAATTCCTGACTACTACTTCATTAAAAGCTTATGAAACTAAATTTCAAACTCATTCTGCTGCAAGATGCATGTGTCAGAGTGGCACTGCCCCTTTATGATTGTTTTTAAATTACACTCAAGTATATGATACGCATTCTGCAAACACTCTGAGCATAAATACCATCCCCAAAAGCTAAAATTATCTACATCATATAATGCATATGACTTAATGAGTCAGTATAGAAAAAAAGTGCCAAAAGAATAAGCTTACAGATACCATTTTACCAGAGAAATTTAGCAGAGTTAATGTCCAATAGTAAACATGAAAAAATCTTTTATTCTTACCGTTTTCGCACTTATCCTGTACATTCTAAATGATATTCCTGTTTCTGCTTGTTTGTTGTCTTTTGTTTAAACTGGATGAAATACTTTGACCTCTGTATACTGTTAGCATTTAAATAGCCCTTTAACTAGTTGGTTTTCAGACCACATTAATCTGCTTCAGTTTCCAGCAAAGTACATTAAAATCCTCTAATAGCTTTGTGGCCGATCTAATTCCTTTATGTTTCTAAAAGCTTTGAATTCCTTTATAAAAGGCATACAACACAAAAGGATTATTTCATAATACTATGTTGCATTCTGTAACTTTTGTCCAGGACAAAAAATGGAAAGTTATGAGGAGTTCTAGAACATAACAAAACTTTAAAGGGAATCCCAAAAATCTGCAACGTACTTTGCACTTGCTTTGCAGGATTTTACAAGGACCGTTCAAAACAAGCACTATTCAGTGTCTTATTTTTGAAAAATCCAAACTTACTGGATCTCCAAGAGAAATCTACTGTAGAGCGGGGGCTACCCTTACAAAATTAAAATGTTGACTCAGCCTCCGGGCCATGATCAGTCCCTGGCTCTCTTTTATTTAGCAATATAGAGTCTTAAGTTCACCTGTCACGTCTGGAACTCTTCAACTATATTTATACAGTACTCAGGCAAAGGCTGAGAGTTAAAGACACAGGATTTTCTAGTTGTGGGGAGATTTAAACTGATAAAATAGTGTATAAATAGAAAAAGAATTACAGTGATAATAATAAATGTTAGGTCTTACAACAACATGCAAAGTTCCTACAGACGATTCCAACTGAATAATATAGTGTACTCTGATTTGCAGTGATTAAGGATCAAGGTTCACCACTATCCATTTAGTTGTGCAAAGAGGGTATGCTACATGTCTAGGTGAAATGGAATGCCACAGCCCAGCTGAGCATGCTGAGTAAAAGTGGATTAAGAAATGAGGTCAAAGATAGATAACAAAATGTTTCAAATGCATAGATAAAGGAGAAAAACTCTTAAAAACTGTTCTGTAAGAAAGCTGCCTCATGATTTGGTAATGGTCTTAATGCAGGGGAAAAAAAATTGAAAAGTTGAAGAGGATGAAATCAGGATTTCATGGCTTTTAAAAACTTCTGCACGGTGATACTGTACATGGAAAAAAACACACAGAAAAAAGCAAACAAAAATACACACACACAAAACAAACAAAAAACAACAGACGAAAAACAGAATTAATCATCAAGACTATTGTAATAGACTTCACAAGCTAAAGGAAAAGTCTTACAGAAGGATGAATAGCTATACTACAAGTTTTAAAAATGCAGTTTGATGAGATCTAGTTACTGGAGAAAACACAAATAGATTTTCAATTGATTGACATGGAAGTTAAGTAAAAGTTTTGGAGTCATTATTACTCTAGTGGAATAACATGATCAGGGTAATCTAATTTTAAAATACAGATGAACAGGAATATTTTTCTATAAATGTCTTCTCTCATGTTTAAGTTCTTATATTCCTACTTATCATTAATGTCTAGTTTCAAGAAGTCTGTACATGTATATTAAGACTATTGTGTTTAATACAGGTGATTACAGTGAGTACAGATCTGAAAATATATTCTTATTGTTCTAACTGTGAAAACACAAAATTTTTATTTGGCCACATTAAAATCAGTTACTGGACTGCCGACAATATACAGGTATACTGTGTGAGATCTTAGCCCAGTTGGACATTTTACTAAGGGAACAGGTTGTATATTTTTTATTTAACTTTTGATATGTCTCTGTGTTTTCCATTTATTTTATTAAACTTAGAAGAATTGTGTTAATATAATACAAGTACTGGTACTACCAGGTGTATTCCATATGATGATCTGTAATTAGAAAATAAAATTTAAAAAAAATCCAAGAATCTAAGATATACCAGAAATTATTATCACGCACTATTAATTGGCATTGGATATATTTGTTGTATAAGTAACGAGTATTGCGATGATTACCGACCAAGTTTCCTGATAATTACTCTAAATACATTGCACATCAAATAGCTAAGAAGCAGACCCAACTGTTTTTGCATAATTCAGAATGTATTCAGACATAATTCAAAAGGAACATGTAACAAATTGAACACGGAAAAGTCATTTGAGGTGTAAATGATATCTATTAACATGCAATGCTGGTTGAATGTGGGATGAAAATTGACAGAGTTCATAATAAGGATCCAAGGGGAATGAGACAGCTGAGGAAGAAGTTGGTGTTCTCTGAGCCAAGAAATCAAACACACAGGTGTTTGAGAAACATCACACTATCTTCAGTGATCTCAAGAGCCTCATCTTTTTGTGCCACTCAGAATAGCAGCATTCCTACAATTTCCCCAAATCCATCCACTCCCCCCCCTCGTATTTTTTAGTACTAGCTTATGTAAAATTCTTTAGCAAATGATCTTACATTGGCTATCCTCTACATGTTTCTCTTTTAGTCTTGGAAAGTGAAAAAAACACCACAACTCTTTCTCTAGCAAATGAGGTAACATATCAAACAAGTGAGAAACTAGCAATAGGAAGTCAATGGGAAGTCTGATATGAATCCTGTTGAATTTGTCATGAATGTTGATTCTTAACTTCTAAAGTAATTAGTGTTAACTATAAAATTTTGTGTTTCTATTTACTTATGCAAGCCTGTGTTTACCTAGTCATTTTCAGCTGCTAAAAAAATGCTACTGATAAATGAATCTTTAACCAACTAAAAGGAACATCACTCTATCACTATCACTTAATAATAAAACCATTTCTATAAGTCGTTGTCAAGTACATGAGCAAAGAAGAGCACCTATGATGTTGAAACTATTCCTTAATTTGTGAGAACTATTCAGTCTTGTCTAGGGGGCAGAGAGAAAGGAGAAATCTGATCTGAATTTTAACTAAAATTCTACAGTGCTAGGCTACCTATTCACACAAATTTTATTTCCATTTTTTATCCACCCATCATTCTTGTGTTTGCTAGAATAACAAAAGAAACTATTAAATAAAACAAGATGGCAGATTTCATAGCTGTTCTAATCCTATCAATTTTAAGCCCATATAAGCTATGGTGCAACCATGTATCAGCTCCTACTGTGCAATGCCTGTTTTATACAGTTTGACTATGTGATGAAAGAAACTAGTTGACATGCACTTACCGTATTAAGCCCTGGCACCTGCATTGCAGGCACTAATCAAAGTGCTCCTTCAGAAGGGTAAAAGAATCGCCATTTGTAATGCAATAATTAGGCTGGGTAGAAGGGCCTGCAAAGTAAATCAATCTCGTCTGCTCTCTAAATCTGACACCATTCTCTAGGCAGATTGTTAACATAATGAGACAGAAGCCTACAAGAGGTCCCATAAAAGACCTATGCCTTTTTTTTTCTCTTCTTTCTTTATACTTGCAATGTTACTAAGAGCATAATTACAGACAATCCTACCCTAAGTCACTGGCATAAAAGCAGCTATTTCTAAGAAGCTCATAAAAAATAAGTTGGCAGAACAGACGGGCTATATAACACAGCAGCAGGCTGACTGTATTTGCCCAACTGGATGAAGATTATTTTCACCTATTCCCTACTAAAATTATCATTATTATGTCTGACAGGGAAAAGTAATAAGTTCCTATAAAATAGTAAGAAAATAATTTTGGTGAATTAATCTGATTCTTTGTGTGCACTGGGCAAATGAAGAATAATTCTGATGAAATCAATCCTATTATTACAGTTGTGTGAGAAAAGCAGCATGTCCAATGTGAGCACTGTGACTTTTAAAAAAGAAACCACAAAAAGAATAGTAACATTAATTATAAACTTTTTAAACAGACAACTTTTTATTGTACAGTCTTTCACACTGCAATAACACAATCGGATTTAATAGCCAAAAATAAGCAATTCCATTTTCCTTGGTAAGACAGTTGCACCATAGTTGATGCTTTGTAATTACCAAAAGCTTATGAGCCTTTGTTACAGACAACCTCCTGTGGATGTTGTACATACTTATGTCACAATTCACACAAAAAATATATATGAAAATATAACAATAACCTATGCTGCAAGTGGTCAAATGCAGTAAGCAGTTATTTGTGCAAAGCAAGAAAATGGATGAGATGAATCTTTCTTCTTTCACAGTCACATACAGATTAGTCATTATTTTCCCTTATTTACCTTAATTTAATTTAATTACCCCCATTTACATGTTGTAACTGTGTAGCCCAGTAATACACTATCGTCATTGATAGTAACAGGTGTAAGCTTTGTACTAAATCTGCAAGGCCTCTGGACTGCGGCTTGTCAGGTGTGCACTCTCTGAGCTTTCCTGGACCTGCAGCTTTGTTTTACTTGGTTGAGTTGTGACAGCAATTTTTCTAATTGGCCAGGTGGCTGTGGCTAATCTCTACTACTTTTATATGTCTTTGCATGGTAGGAACATACTTTCACATAGATAGCATTAACAAGCAATCATTCTACGTAGAATGAGATATTTATGACTCTAACATGATGATGTAGAGAATTACTGGCCTAGTATAATAGCAGGGGCCTTGAGAAGTGGGGGTGCATTATGAACGCTCAGCATCGCTTTATCTAGAAGAGCAACAATACAGAATTGGTTTTATACTACTTAAAAAATTTATCAGAACACACTCTTTTTAACTACATTAAGTAACAGCAGATTTGACAATCTGTGTTAGTTATTTTACTGTTTCTTTACTGGTCAAATGGAGATAACATAGAGGGGGTTGGATAGAAGGGAAAGTTATATTTTTTCGAAAATTAGTTTTTTAATTGACATCCTATATTTTTTAGAAGCTGGTGTCTGTATCACATAATATTACACATTTAAAATTATTTTAAATTACTTAAAATACATGTTTTAAAATATTTAGTATATATTTTTCAGTTTTTATTAGTTCATGGCTTTTATGTTGAAAAGAATGTTTGGCTTTTTTTCTCAGAAGAACGGAATGAATGAAATAGCCTTTTTATTGACAGACTGATGTATAAACATGTTGCTGACTTTTGCATAAAAAGAGTATATCAGATAATTGTCTTAATTTTTTCTAAGTGCCTATAACCTTTACTATAGCATACAGCTGTATTTCAGTAAGATAGAACTCAAGTCTCAAATTGTATGTGGCAAGCTAAACGGTCAAGAAAACCAGACCTCTTCTAGTGCTGTTTTTCTGTAAGCTTCCAAATAGAAACATACAAATTTGTACATATATGTGTATATATATACACACACAGAACAGTCATCTTTTATTGAATACTTCAAATGAATGCAAGTTTACAAGTATGCAGAAAGTGCATAAACAATGTTTTGTCTTTTGTAAGAACACTTAGCTGAATTATCAGGGAAAACAATATTTCAAGTTTATTTCTTAAAGAAGGAAATTAAAATCATTCCAATGAAAATAACATGAACATAAAAAGACCACAAAGAAAACAGCAACCATGACTCATTGTATCCTAGAGGATCACATGCCTCTACTTTCTGGATGGCAGGCAGATAAGAATCTAAGCATGCCAAGACACAAAATCCCTTTAGAATTGTAAAAAAGATAATTAAGCTAAAAATCATTTCCTCAATGCTGCTGCAAAACTCTTTCCTGAAGTACTGATCTTTATTGCACTTTTTGTGCTCCTTTGTGTACTTCCTGAGAGCAGTTTATGCAAAGTATGCAAAACACAAGAGAAGATCCTCAACTATTGCTGCGAATTCACATGGACCCAGCACAACACTGGCTGAACATTGGCATCTAACCAGAGCATCTCAACACTTCTCAGGATATCAGGTGAAATTTAATTTTTACTTTCCTTGGTATGACAGACAAACATCTTTCTCACTCTGCAATAGGGGCAGTGGCAAACCTGCAAGAGAAAGCCAGAAGGAAAACGGCTCTGGCTTCCCGCCACCACAAAGAGTGAGGGTAGTGAAAACGGTTGGTAGGTGGAGCCTGACGTCTAGCACAGACACCCTCCTTCGTGCACACAAGATCTCTTTCAGGACCAACTACCATCAGGCTGGTTTCTGAAGTCTTACATTTTCAAAAATAGTACAGCTATGGCATTTTGCTGTTCACCTCCTTTCATGCCTGCAGCTTGAGAGAGCAACAGGAGCAGGAGTGGTTTATATGAAAAGATTTTTTTTTCTCTGATTTTGTCCCTAACTGCAGTTCCAAGGAGGTTCAGACAGAGATTTAAGAAATCAACTGTGTGTATTCTCAGAGCTTAAAAAAGAAAGTTGCAGATCTTTCTGACAATCTTGATTCAGTATCTATCTTTTTTTCCCAGATAAATCAAGAGAGGATTGATGCTACAGAAGTTGACTAAAAACATTAATGAGACATGTCCATTTTAATTGTTTCAGACTAGCAATTTGCCCTGTAGCTTGAAGGTCTTTGAGAGTGCAAAAATATCCAGTTAGAGGCCAAATGCTGTCTCTTGACTGCAAACTGTTTAATATAGAGTAACTTCCCTGACAGTAGCCCGGCTATTCATTGTTTACATTTATATAACTAACTGAAAATAGGATGTTGACAATTTCTCTCAATTAAAGTGGAAAAGAAAAGAAGTCCTATTAAATACTCTGCAAGGCTAAGTCCAATTATAAAAAAAAGAACTTGTTCTACACAGCAAAAGCTTTTGTACTGACTTTTTTTTATTTTTACAATTGAAAACATGTCCCTGAACAAAAATGGACCCTGGAAAACATGACCCTGAATACAGATGTGTTTTATTTTGGGGCCATGCTTTGAATAGTAGTTCTCAGTTATTTGCAGCCCAAGTGGCTCCGCAGTTAGTTCAACAAACTATAAATAGACTGTTTTCAATAGCATTTTGAGATTAAATAGAGTGACTAGAGTACATTGGAGCCTAGGAAAAATTGCAAGGCCTTCATAGTAGTTCAATGACCTAAAACCTTTTGGATCTATTAGGCTGAAGACTGCGATTAACTAAATATTATATGCAGGTATTAGATACAATCCTCCCCAAAGTTTTATGTGACAGCTGAAGCTCCCAATTTTGACAAAAGGACTGGGAAATGTATGTAAGACACTCTTATTCCTACTGACTCTTACTGACATGTTATTAATGTTTCATTTGTGATCTTTGTGGAGAGTCAACCTCATTTAAAAGGGTGTGGCAATCTGAGAAATATTACAACCTGCTAAGGTTGTGTTAGCTAAAAGCTGGTAAGTGTAAAGGAGACAACAGAAAGGGTTTGATACCTGTATTTACATTTTATAGCTCAGAGCTCACTTCTAAAGAATAAGAGGGAAACATAAAATGTTAAGACAAGAACTGTGTTACCACAGGTATATTTTTACTGGATAGAAAGCAGACTTCCAGATATCCATTCAATATACCTGAGAGTTAACGCAACAAAACTGTAACAGTAGAGCTTAAAAGAGTAAGTGGCACCAAGGTGTCCAGAGTTTTATGTCAGCTATGCCTCTAAGGCAGCAGGCTACAGGCAGTACCGAAGTACCACAGCCCTGATGCATTACTTGCCTAACCAGCATGGACCTATTTATCCCTGACTTTTGTTGAAGCTACAGGACTTGATGAAATTTGTCACCTTGGGGATGAATCCCTCACTTTTACATGCTAATATGCTCCCTTAAGTTTTCCCTGTGCTCTCTTCTGGGTTTCAGTAAAACCTTTTATCAGAGCCATTGTTTTTTACAGATAAAATAAAGAGACCATCAAGGCAAAAACTGACCTTCAACAGAAATTTAATTAAGGGAGAAGCAGCTAATAAACTTGAAAGCCTTCTAATTGCACATTAACCCCTGACTCACCCACCTGACTATCAGCTTAGCTTTGATACTACTTAATTCTCTCCACACTTTTAAAGAAGAAATACCCATCACTCTTCCTAGCCAGCATTTGTGTCAATCTGAAAATACAACAGGAAGACTATGGATCCAGTTACTAAACAGTGATAATAAACCCACCTTAATTGCTTCAATTAGATCATCCCCAGGGAATCACTTTACACAACCTATAGGGATTAACAGGCTCTCCATCAAACGCTACAAACAATTACACAGGGATGAGCAACCATCAAGAGCTGGCAGAGGAGCAGAAGTTTCCATCTATAGACAGTTTTCTCAGTTACTCTTTGTGCTCATCTGTGGGAAAAAAATTATTCTTCACCCCAAACCAAATACCTAGTTAGGACAAGTCTGAGGCAGATTTCTCTAAGGACTAGATACTGGACATCTCTGAGGATCATGCTAATATCAAGCCCAAAAGAAAAGGTAGTGTCATCACACTGGATGTGTCACCAGAGCAAGTGTTTAGTATTTTGACACCATCTTTGCTCAGCCTACATACCTCGCTTGCCCTTTTCAAATTGTGTTTTCCTTGTCTTTTTCAAGAGGTGTTTATTTGGCATAGCAAGAAAGTCAAACAGTGTATGTACAGCAAATCAAAGAGATTAATGTTCACAGAAGTCAAATACAGTGGAAGTATTTCTTTTAATGGGCAAATATTTAAACTGTTTTAAACTTTATTTGATCACTTTTGTGAACATGTTATTTTTAAATCACTTCTATTGCCAGAAGAAACTTCAGAAGATGAGAAGAAAAGAGTAAACAGTGATTCCTATATGACAATTTATATTTGTGGGTAGGCACATGTATACGAACCTAATATACACACACATTGTATGTATCAAAGAATATGCACATACACAGGAGAAATGTATGGAAAAATGTATGGATAACAAACTAATTCTATAATTATGCCCTGGGTACTACATCCAAGTGGGAAGGATGCAATTTTCTGAACAGAGAAAACTCCCTTACAGCTAAAACTTTGGCATCTGCGTGCTCTACTGAGACCATTCAAGACTTCACATGCTTCAGTGAAACTAAGCTTGTAGACTGAAACTTGCCCCCCAACTAGATTTGTGGTGGCTGGGTTGAAAAGTCAATTATAATTCGGCAAAATGGCAAAGCAGAAGCAGCCTTGTCACAACTTAAGAGGTCACAGTACATTCTGGGATGTGATCAAAAGTGAGACAGAATATTTTAGCCATAAGAAGATCCTCAGGGCTTTTTAATTTTGCCATAAGCCTGGGTGAGCTGATTGATTATAGCATTTGACAATTTATATACCATTTCAGAAAAAGAGGGCTTACACTGAAGCAATGGATTGGTAATAAAAACCATCTAAGAAGTTCTGGCTGCAAATGATACTATTGCTCTTTAACTGTATCTCAGTCACAAGCGCTTAACTCAGCATACAAAATAGCTTTGGGATCTTCTTCCACCTTTTTCTGCTACACAAGACCCTTGCTACACATCACTTACACTGTACTTCCCTGATAAGCTGAAGCTTGAAACAAACGAAATCTCCCCTATCTTCCTTTCCCTTCCTAACCAATATTTAATGAAGTAGGAAATCACCAAAAAATGTCCTGATAACATGTCCCTTTTACCACAGCTAGAAACAGAAAATGCCTAAGATGTTAAATAACATTTAACCTGAAATGTCTTATATGGCCACTTTACAAAGACATTTTTTCCCAACAGGAAAACACCATCTTTTCCTTTATCAATAAGAAAGAAAATGGGCCAAATGAATGAACACCTGCACTCAGTCTTTGAATCACTATACTTGAATAACCTAAATTATCTGCTAGCTCTCCAGAGGAAAATTCTAAAAGTGTTAGGCTGGGTTGGGTTGGCAGCAAGGAATGTTTCTGATCATTTCCAAATGATGAGTGACATCCTAAAGAAAGAAGAATAGAAAGTAGAAAATGATTGCCTGAGAAAAGTAGAAAAAAACCAGCGTCTGCTTTACAGTTAGACAGATGTTACAAAGGACAGATAATGCTTCTAAGACTAATAACATTCCTAGGGCTTAAATTGGGAAGAAGAGTTTTATCTACTATATGAACAGTCTTACTAGTATATATCTTTTGCTTTTCCGAACAAGCCTTCACTCCCTCTATCATACCACACTATTTAATTTGCAGCTATTTCCAATTCAGTATTTCATCTAAGCAAAGTTGGCAGAATTTCTACAGGAATGTAATGTTCATATTGCACAGAAAAAATGATGATTCATGTTATTCCACAGTGTACCACATAGACTGAATTTGATGCTTTTTTTCTTTGAATCCTTGTTCCCTGGTGTTGATATGGAGAAGTAGGAAGCATTTTAAACTTAAGAACTTCTCCTTTCAATGGCAGCAACTTTGCTGTGTGGCCTACATTTTGTAAATTCAGGATTGATTAAAGTATCATGTTGATTTATTTCAGATTTTTATTCTCCAAATTTGTTTCTCCAAATGCCAAGAGCATTTGGAGCTTTTCAATACTTCAAAAAAAATATACTACAATAAATAGAAGGCATACATCAGAATTCCAGCTAATCAGCTAGAAAATAAAATCTGAGACTTAAGAAAATATTCTATACTATTTAATGTATTTTATTGAAAGAATAACACTTTTCTTTACAGCTGCATTCAGTTTTTCTCAGTAGTGCTTTCCAATTATAGTGGTTTTTGGGGTTTGTTTTTTTTAATTCATGATTGTTGAACGATTGTTCTGGTAGTATTGTTATTATTAAGCACATAACAAGATCAGATTCACTGCCTTAGCTTGACTGTCTGAAGGATATCTGATCTTGTTTCAACCTGAACAAAAAAAAATTGAAAAGAAAAAAAAGGCCCACAAGACAACATGACAAGAAAGCATTCTTTGCTATGTACCAAATAATGCTCTTGGTGTGAAACAGACACATGTTCTCCATCTGCAAAGACAAGGGCCTTTGCCATGCCCCTCCCTATGTAAAGGTTTTGCAAAGCTTTACACTGCTTATTTTCATCCTCTTCAACTCTATCATAGATTAAGGCAAATAAAATTTGTATATTTAAGGGGTAATATGTACTATCATCAAAGAGAAAATGTTATTAAGGAAACGGGAAAACATTTCCAGAAAAAGTGCTGAACGTATAGAAGGAATAGTAGTTTAAGTAAGTAATTTAGCTAGGGATGCTTAGAGTTAGAAGTGTAACTGAAGGAATTAATATTCCAAAACTACAAGAGGAAGAGGCATATCCATTTGCCTCCAAGAATAAAAGCAAGTCAAACTTTTTATTGAAAATATACAAAAACAAGTGTTCAGATTTTTTTGGTAGAACAGGCTTTGGCACCTGTTCAGAAATGTGTGGAGGGGATGGGAGCGGTATCAAAAATTATTTGTTAAAAGCTAACATTGCAGTCGTTATGTGCAGACCTACAGCAGCATGTGGTACCTGCCACAAACTGCTTACAGCGTATGGACAGGATTGTGACATTTGCTGAGTATTTACACAGAGGAATAACGGAGCATAAGGTTATGTTGCTCTCATGCTGAGACCACTGCCCATCATGCTGACCAACACTGTCCCATGGCTCCTTTCTTATCCCCCACGGCCTGGACATATTCATTATCTTAAACTGTGCAGAGGCTTTTTAAATAAGTCACAGTGGCAGGTGGCCATTATTAATACCTTTTGGGATGTGAGAGCTGCTGGAATGCTAAACTAGAAAGAAGAAACCTGAAGGTGGGACAGGAAAGGTCTTATGAGGAAACACATGAAAACAATTAAATTTGGAAGATAAATATGTTTAGGTGTCATTTGCGCTAACAACAAAAGTATAGTCCAAGAAAAGGACAACTTTGGTTAATAACAGCTTGGTATACCCTCTTTTCTGTGGAGATTTACAACATTTTGTACTATCATTGTAAATAGGTAACAAATCACAGATGACCTTATTGTAACATGAAATTATTACAAAGAAAGTTAAAACCATAGAAAACTACAAGTTCAATTTGATAACTACAGCTGGAGTAAAATAATTCTAAACACTGATATTTAATGGAAGCTAAAAACTTTATTAGCAATGATGTGGATAAATACTTTCCAACAGTTGCAAATTGGCTAGATCTTTTCCAATGCAAGCTTATACTCCAGTAACAAAAGCACCATGGATACAAAGAAAATATTCTCTTTTCTATTTTAGCTTACTGCAAGTGTAGCTCAGTTATATGTTCATCATCTTTTTCTTGAAAGTTGAGAGAACAGCAGCAGAATGCCAGTGGAAGAGGTGCATATAGTCTAACTAAACCACTAAAGCAAAAAGAGTAGAGAAATTATTATGGAAATGCAACATGCTGTAGTAAGTAGAAATAATAGGTAAATACTACTGAAGAAAAAGAATATGAAGAAATTAATCACTGGCATTAAGTTGTTTCTGGAACAATCTAGCAAAATTAGTATAAGAACGTGACTGCTTTTAGCAAGGCATCAGAGTATACACAAGTGGCAGCAGGAGATAATCTGAGTGATATGCTTTGTTTTTTTCCATTTTCAAATGTCTGATTACTCTGATTAGCCGTACACTATCCAGTATTAAACACACACACAAAAATAATTTTAAAGAGGCCCATACTGGTTAACAGAGGCACTCTAAAATGGCTTAAATTAACCAGTTAAACAAGTGAATTTCATTTGAAAGAAAACATACCAATTTGGGGTTGAATGTTCTAAAAATGATGTTTATGGAATCTCTTTTTTTTCCCCACTAATTGACTTAAAAATCAATTGATACAAAAAACTATAAATTCAAATGTCTAAAAATATGAATGTACACATGTACACATGTATACTGTCATATACCCATGAAAGCAATATGTCTCATTATCAGAGGGAAACATGTTTTGGATGTCACTTTCAGAGGATAGAATATAAAACACATTGTGTGCCAGTTTGGGTTATTATACGTTGAAACAGGAAAGCCAGACAGTATTTGGTCTGCTATTATCTTCTAGAGAAGAAGTAGGTTTCACATGGTTGCAACTCTAAATTTTGTTTAAACAGGAGGTAAAACTGTAAGATTAAGTATCTAAAATGAGAAAGGAATCCAAAGTCCTTAATACAGCATATATGGTAAAAGAACTCAAATGAGATCAAACATAAAAATACAATAACAGTTTGTTGCAGTTCCCTAAAAGTTAAATAGGATTCATGGGGAAATTTTCAATTTCTTGGTGTTTTCAAGAGAAAAGGCTTCCAGAGGCCTCAAGTAATAACCCAAACATAACACTGTGATGTTTAAAATTGTTGTTTCCAAAAAATGGAATTTCCAATTCAAATGAAGCATTCAAGTCTCTTCTACTGTCATCAGTTATGGAGACCTGGACATATAAATAATCACAACCATAATCAGTTTTTCATCAACATAATACTATTTTACTTTCAATGCGTTTAAAAATCTTTAGAATTCTTTTGTGTGTGCTTCTGGTTTGAAATGTCTGAAGTTATCACAGAAAGTTGAGTGCAATGTTTGTTGTTATTGATTATTTCAGGAGTTGGAACAGGCACTTAACCTCTGCTTGTGAACAGCTAGATATGTGTGAGATTTGATCCAAAGTACCAAAGCAGCAGCTTTATTTTATCTTTATACTGTTTCTTGGCTCCCACTTTTCATGACCTCTTTCCAGCTCATGAAACAACTACTTTTTTGATTAGAATCTCCTTCATGGGTTACAGAACAGGAGCCATGATAAAAAAAAAAAAAGCAAAACCAACAAAACAAACCTCACTTATGAATTGGAATTTTATTGTTTAACCAATTATAGTTCTGAAGTATTAAAGCTGGAATAAAACTTGAGCTGTCCTAAATGAAAATCCAGGACTAATTTTAACTTCAGACTGGTCTGGTCCTTCTTACTTCTCAGAGTCTCACTTATTTTTCATTCCTATTCCATGTTCATCCTCCAAAAGCAATTGCTGTGCTTTTACATTATTAGTGAAGTAAGTAATTCAAGAAAATGTTATCATGCTGATTAGCTGGAGTAAATGCTGGCTGGTTTCAGTCTAAAAGTTATTTTTGATCAGGGTTCAGATCCCAGTAGCTGTCTACAAAAAAAGTCTGGCATGCAGATGAGAAAAAAAAGTTGGCCTCTGCTCACCCTTAGTTTAAATTAATACATTTTTCAGTGTAGAGAACATTTGCTTTGTTCTTCCTGAGTTTAGTTCCTGTCTTGCTTTAAATCACTACTGGAGTAGATCTGCCAAATAGCCTGGACTTGGCAAGTCTGTTGTGCATTCCTACAGAGCTGAGAATGGTCTCTTCCCTGTCTCCAAACCCACCACCTTTTCACAGGCTATTGTCAGCTAACCTATGCATGTCCTGACCTTTATCCACTCAGGTCTCCTATTTTTGATCTTAAGCAATGAAATACAGCACTCATTTATTATGAAATTTAAGCAACAGAAATGTTGTATGTGAGACTGTAAAAGGAAACAGGACTAAAACTCCACTTGAAATATATCAAATGCGAGCATTATCTAAAGTCTCTTATTTTATTTCTATAAATGCAATGCATCATGTTTTATTGTAATGCTCACTAGTGTACTACTAGCTCTTATTCTGTCATTTAGTTTAAACTAAGAGGTTTATCAGAGTGCTGTTGATTCCACACTAATGAACATTAACCTTTAACTAAAATAGTTTTAGAGAGACAGCTCTCAGGCTCACTGCCTTGAGATAACTCTAACACAGTTATTGTTACTTTTGTTGTTTTGTCAACAATATCAGACGGTTAAGGGAAAAGAAAAATCATAGTTCATTCTATTCCTGTCATTGTTAAAAAAGGCCAAAAATCACTGGAATAGGAAACATTTAAACAGAGCCTTTAAAAATACCCAGATTTGTCCTCCTAGTCTTCCTAGATAGTAATGACATACAGGTATCTCAATAACTCAATTCAGACCTTGGTCACACTCTGACCACATAAAATTGGAGCACCTGTGCTCATTGTTTCAGCTGTCTCAGTTAAGTGCATCATATTAAGTGACATGAATCTGGACCCCAGGTGTCCCCTTTCTGTTTTGCAAGTGGACTAGCTCACACCTTCTTAAATCACTGTGTATATGTGCGTGGATTACTTAGCCATTACAGGTACTCAGAAGATAATGTACTAGCTACTTGCAAGAAGAAATAAAAGCTTCCCACATAGAATTCTTCTATGCCTGATGTTATTTAAATCTATCACTACTTTTATACCAAGGGAAATAGTTTCTCAATATTAATGGAAGAGAACATTTTTCATTTTGTTTCTGAAAATCAAGCATGATTTTAGAAAGGTTAGCTAGGAAAGAGAAAATACCTTGATTGTTTTCCATGTCTCAGTCTATTGTTTTTTCAATTCATCTGGCTGTCCATCTGAAATAACTTGCACAAGCGATAAAGAAAAAAAACTCCACAAATCCTGGACAATAATTTGCATTTAAATACAATACAAGGACTATGTTTGATCACCACCTTAATTACATAGTCTTGCAACATGGAGATGTTTAAAGATTTAGACAAAGGTTTCCTATACCATCAACAATTAAACCATTTCTGTGATGTTATAACTAATGATGTTAATGCGAGGTCTAATCGTTTTATTACTTTCATTAAAATCTTGACCAAGTCAATCTGGAAAAGACTTGTGCTTTTAAAATGTACCATTAGAAATGCCAAATGCACACGAGTCATACACCTCAAATATACATGATTAGGCTAGCCTTACTTTCAGAGGGACAGGCAAGGGCAAGGAAATTTCTTTTGTCTTTGAGATGAACAACAGAGAGTGGCTTCTTCTTTGACTATTAGATTCACAAACAACCCTTTTATACTATGAAGTGTAAGAAAAAGAAAACAAAAAAATCCCCCCACAATGCAGTAACACAATTTATTAAATGTGCACACTAAAAATTTCTTTCTATAAAAGATAACAGTTAAAAGGGATACAATTAGTTGTCAATTACCTGTTGGTTTAATGAATGTAAGTTATGCCATTCCCCCATTTACACAGTCCTAGTACTACTGTTCTTTCCTTTCTTTTCTGTTTTTTTTTGGTTTGTTTTTGGTTTTTTTTTTTTGGAGGTGGGGAATATGTTCATTGTGGATATTTTTACAAAGTCTTTAAATGAGACTGAAGGACTGTAATTTTAGAAAAATATGATTAGGTAAATATGGATGTTGTTCTGTGTATTGGTTAATATATGGTTCTATGTAGTATTCACAGAACTTGCAATTACAAATACTCATTGACTATTACTGACACTGAAATTGCTTCTAAATTTCTTCCAGCAATGGAGTGAAAAATTAATTACAGGGATCAGAGATTTTCATTCTTTGTATACACAGAGATATCTGTCTAAAACAGAAAAAAAACCCACAAATTATTGTAAAACCTGAAAATATTTTACAGCCTTCTCTCCACCTAAATTCACATGTTTTTAGTGAAACTAATTTGTTAGCTTGAATTCTCAAGCTAAGAGGTAACTAAATTTTAAATTCATACTGCAAATGTACTGGGAAGTCTACACTGCCTTTGTTGCAACATCACTCTCAAATGTTTTTTCATGTCAGGACGTGTCCATTTGCTACTCCAAGAAAATCTCATGGAAATGTTCACTCAGAACTTTTCAGTACTTAATGTAGTTATGTATGGCATTATTTTTTCTATGTACTTGGTGTAAATGACAAGGTTTTGGCAATGGGGGGGCTGCCTCATGCCAGACACAGCCAGTTCCAGCTGCCTCCAAATGGCCCCACCACAGGACATTACTGAGCCTCTCAGCCAAATTGGTGGTGCCTTTGGGAAACAGATTTAAGAAGGGCAAAACACAGGACAAGAGAGTAGTGAGGGAGGAAAACTGTGTGAAAAGCAGCCTTATGAATACCAAAGTGAGAGAAGAAGGAGGAAGATGAGATGCTCAAGGAAGTGGGGCAGAGATTCCCCTGCAGCCAGTGGAAAAGTCTGCCATGATGCAGGCTTATTCTAAAGGAACTGCAGTCCTTGAGAAGGACCCATGTTGGAGGAGAGGAAAATTGTGAGGAGAAAGGAGCAGCAAAGAAGAGCTGCAGTTAGTGACTGACCACCTCCCCCTCCATTCCCCATTCTCCTGTGTTGCTTGGGGGGGTGGTGGTGGGGAAAGTAGGTGGAGCTGGGAGTGAAGTCAGGCATGCATATAGGGAGGAAGAAAGGTGTTGGTTTCATATTTGGTTTTGTTTCTTACTACACGAATCTACTTTAATTGGCAAGAAATTAAATCTTCCCCAAGTCAGTAACTAGTAAGCAACCTCCCTGTCTTTATCTCAACCTACCACCTTCCTCAGATTACTTTTCTCCCTCTGTCCCACAAAGGAGTAGGTTCTGAGTGGCTGGGTGGAGGTTTATCCTCTACCCAAGGTTATCCCACTATGCAGTGAAATTGAATGTAGTTGTGTCACTCATATGACATTATAGCAGTTCTTTTAAAATGAGACATGGCTTACCCCTTCGTAATGTCTTTAATTTTGTTTCAAGTTCCACTTTTGCGGAATGAATGAGGTCTGTAAAAATTACTTGTTTTATTTGTAACAATAGAACACAATGTCTTGGTCAGGGCTATCCACTAGACCTATAACAGTTGCTCTCTGTTAAACCCTCTCCCTTCCCAAAAGGGAAAAGAAAGAGAATTAAGGAGAGAGACTTATGGATTAGAAAAGTAAAACAGATTTAATAAAAATAAATTTAAAATTGAGTATATGCAAATATTTAAAAAACCAGTATCAAACCCAACCCCCTAATGGCAATTATGTTACTGTCACCACTGATGACATTGAGCAGGCATTGGGGAAGTCCAAAACTGGATTCAGGAGCTGGATTCTGGAACTGGATTCACGAACCCATGGATTGGGATTGAAGGCACAATGGACAGAGTCCTTGGATGCCAACCACTGAAGAAGACATCCCTCAGCTTTATACTGAATATGACGTATATGGGATGGAATACCTTACTGGTCAGTTTAGGGTCACCTGTCCTGTCCACTCCTCCCCACAGGTGCTGCTTTTTACTTTCTGCACCCCCAATGTGGTACACAAGATTTAGCAGTGACCTTGGTCTCTATAGGAGCAAATATAAGCAAGAGTCTTTCTGTATACCAATCCTTGGTAGTAAGTCTAAACATCGAGCATTACCACTGCTAGAAGCAGACACTGTCTGCAAAAATATGCCATTAACTTCAGAAAGTGCAGGTAGTTAGAAGAGACTCAGCTAAAAAGTAAAATCACTGAACAGAATTAGTTCTGTTCTAACTCAAACCATGAGACACACCTAAAGCTCTATGAATGCAGGTAATTTAACTCAAAATTAATTCCAGAAGGTTTAAGTATTGCACTCTGAGTTAATTGTATTCACAAATAGCTGCATTGGTACTGTACACTGTACAATGAAGAAGAGGCTTGTGTATCCAAAAGCTGTTCCTTTTTACCAGCTGTAACAGGTAGCTTTATATCACACACAAAATGGAACGTAACATTGTATTGCTCTTAATTAATGATTAGCATGTAACAGCATATTACCTCTACTAAGTTTGTGTCTCAAGCTTTCTTTCACCTTCAAACCTGTGTTTTTCCAAGTTTTTATCATGACAGTATTCAAAGGCCTATGTGGCAAAGACACTTGAATCCATTACTTATAGTTTATAATAAGGAAAACTGATATGAAAGATCTGAATACTTCTGTAATCAAATAAATCAGAAAACAGTTATTCCTAATGTAATCATATTCATTCCAAGAATGCTAGAATCATAGAATCATTTAGGTTGGAAAAGAAGTCTAGGATAGTCTAGTCCAACCTTTGTCCAACATCTCCCTGACCCCTAGACCATGTCTCAAAGTGCCACATCTACTTGTTCTTTGAACACCTCCAGGGATGATGACTCCATCACTTCCCTGGGCAGCCTGTTCCAATGCCTAACTGCTCTTTCAGTAAAGAACCTCTTCCTAATATCCAATCTAAACCTCCTCTGGTGCAACTTGTTAAAGCTCATACACTGGCCTTAGTCCACCAGTCCAGTCTGTCCAGATCCCTTTGCAGAGCCTTCCTACCCTCAAGCAGATCGACACTCCCGCTTAATTTCATGTCATCTGCAAGTTTCCTGATGGAGCACTCAATCCCCTCATCCAGGTCATCAATAAAGATATCAAACAAGACTAGGTACAGATAAAACAAAACTACAAAAAACCCAAAGACCCCATGTCGCGGTCGGGCGCCCCAAAACCCCCCAAAACATAACCCCTTACACAGTCATTGATAAGGACAGAGAAAGCAAAATCTCCTTTGAAATCCTGAGCATGAGATATAGTGGCAAACTTCTTAGAGATACTTTAGGAAAGAAAGCAATAATACTAAATGTCCACTCCAGTAGGTATTCTTTTGTGAATTATTTGTAATACAACTGTGAAATGATACTGAGTTCTAATACCAGGCACTTGATAAATATCTTAAGTATGAGATACTATATATGCAGCAATGGATGTACAAAGGTTGATTGCCAACAAAGCATTTCAGCCTTACCCGTCTAAAATCAGTTATTTAAGTCTCATCTACATACACAGGCTCCCTTTTTAATCAGTCCAAAGACTTCTTTCAGACAATTTCCACCACTCTCAGAAACCTAGTTTTGAAGGGTATTGATCGCTAGGTGTCAATTTCTTTCCACTGACCATAGGAGGAGCTATATGTCCAGTTAACAGATTGTAAATAACAACAACTCTTAGATAACAGAGTTGGGTGAAATAATTTCTACCCAGTACAATCAGAGGCAACAAATTTCATGAGAAATATCTCCTCTGTGCCAGAGGGAAGCTAATGCAAGGTCAACTTTGTAATGTATAGGGTTGGTTAGGTTTCCTTTTTCTCTGTTTTTGTTTTCTTTATTTTTCTTTTGCAATGACCCCTTTATCTTTAATAACTTTTGATTTAAACCACATCACAAAAGTAGTTCCACAGGCCTCCAAAGGAAAAAACACAGACTAAGCACCACAACAGAGTTTGGAAGGTTTACTAGGATTTTAAAAGCCAATCTTTTATAAAATTGTTAGCCTGCAGGCAGTGGTGCAAACTCTAAAACAAGCTACTTTGTAATTTACCTTACTGGACTTCTATTTTATTTGTTTGACTTGGACCTTTAAAGGAGATCTTCTGGTTAATGGGTACATTCTGAGACCGTGGGTTAGACTTATTCATTACTTCAACCAGGTTAACACCAGAGGGAATGCACTTCAATCGAAGTAGTGTAAGTGATGAAAAGATGACATCTATGCATTTCTTTTGTTGCAGGGTAGATATGAGACTATTTTTAAATGTAAACAGCATAAACACTGAACTTTGAAATCAGAACTCAGAAAAAATACCTCCTATTTAACAGACTACAGTATATTACCTCATTTCATAGGAGTAAAGAACAATTTCATAGCCCACCAAAGTGATGAGGAGCTGCAATGAAAATGTGAAAAAAAGCACAATAAAATGCCAGGGTGTTTAACTATACTGTAAAATATCCTAATGAAATTTCACCTTGTGTCTTTGACCACCAAGGAAGTAGCTTTAATTAATACAAATTGAAGCTTCATGTAATGAGAGAAAATGTATTTTAGAAAAGATACTGCACTGTTTTTTGCAGATTTTTATCATATGTGACCATGAAGAAAGTTGTTTATAAAACAGTAACTCTGAAATACCCTAATTAGAGAGCATATACATTGAAAAGACATTTGTTTATGTATTAAATTCTACCATGTGTATCAGAAAGTCTCTTCAATGTAGCCTTCTCAAGAAGTGAGGCTCCATCCTCTGTGGTGTTTTACCTTAAGTAATCATTTGCACTCCTGCAAAAACAATGTAAATCACTGCTAAATCAGATTATCCTCTCAAATAAGACAACAGTCAAATAAGGCAGCGACTGTTATCATAGCTCCTGTGAAGTCAATAGCACTGTGACAATTTGCGTGAGCAGAAAATCTAGTCCTGAGTTTACTTCAGCCACTTGGCAAAGGTGTGCCTACCTTTGCATAGCAAAGAATCTCATGGTTCTCAGACAGACTGAGACTGACAAGCACCAGAATGTCATGGAAAGGGTGCTCAGAGTACTTCAACATATTTCACTATAGGGTGGTTTTGCAGAAGAGAGAATTGTAGGGGAGGGCCCAATAATGTGTCAAATGCTAGTATAAACATCTGCCCATCATAATACACCATATCTCCAGGATCTACAGCTTTATACTCACTTCAAGAGAGTTACCACAAACGTGAGTGGGAAGAGTTTAGTCTGGAATGATTTTTTTTTTTTTTTAATATAAAACTTCATTTTTCCAATGAAACAATGAATAACTGATTACTTATTTTCCTTCATGGGTCTCCAAATTGTGTATAAAAGATATTAAGCAATTTAATTTAAAACAAATCAGGCTGAAATCTAGTTAATAAATGATACAATGCTTTTGATAGCAAGATATTATATTTGTCTTTTCAGAAGAAAGAGAAAAGTATGAGGCCCTTAGCATTTATTTACTTTTCAAACTGAAGTATAAATAATTTACTGGTGATAAGACTGCATTTGAACAACATGCAATTTTATAATCTGCTCTTAAGTAAACTGATTGTTAACTGTCTATTATGCTAAGGTAGGTCTTTTACATATTTGTCATATCTGCTTTTTTTACCTCTTTGAGTTTCCTTTTATACCTTTAAAGCTTTTAACAATTATAATAAGTTTTTGGGATGGGTTTTGTGGTGGTTTTTTTTAATAACCAGAAAATCCCTTTTTGGTCTTCCTGAGACTCCAGCAAGTGATTTTGTCATAAATAAATTATGGCAAAATAAGCAAAAGTAATAAAGACAGGTATAAATAGCTCCTAGATCAATGTGAACATTACATTTTGCTTTCACAGTCTTTTTAACTCAAAGGAAACCCTTGCCACTCACACAGAAAATCATTGAGCTTCCACTCCACCAGCATCTTCTCATTAAGAAATTGTCACACAATGTGATGAGAATAATTTTTTCAGAACTTCAAAGGAAAATCATACAGCATCGTTCTGCCATGCTCATACATCTTAAGACAAAGTTTTTCACTTTAAAAACATAATGAGGCTTTAAATGTCATTATGATGAAGCTGCAAGGGGGAAAATACAATAGAAGAGAAGCTTTTTATACACTTCTTAATCAGGGAATTTTAATAATTATTTAGGTTTCTTTAAAAAAATCAAACTCTCCTTAAAACACTGTTTGCTACTCTATCTCAAACCATCTACTCTCTTCTAAGATATTTTCAGTCCAAGGTCGTGTATTCTCCTAAAATAGTTGTGGAAGGTCTTCTCCAATACCTAGAAATAAAGGCCTCCATATTATCCAGTTGTTTTTTCTTTATTTCTGGAGTAAGTTAATTTCTAACTTTTTCTGTGTCCTCAGTAAGGTATTTTTTTCTCAGCTCTTAAAATTATATATTTCTCTTTTCCATATATATATTTTCCTAAAAGGATGTGGAAACTTGCTAGTCCACCAAAAGAAATTGGCATGTTTAAATCTGAGTATCTATTACAATTGCGTATAATTGGGACTTACACAATTCACTTATATCAAATACAAGAGGTGAAAACTTTCTAGTATTCCCCAGACTTAGGATAATTATTAGTGTTTATTTCTAATTCTACAATTGCTCTAAACACAATTTTGAACTTTTTTGATTCCATCAAGGAGCCAAAGCCAGCTGATAACATTCAGCTAAATACCCAGCCAAAGCAAAACAGTAACCAGACAATAAAATGAAATTAAATACAGGTAGATAGCTCTTTTCCATGAACAAAAAGTTTTCTGAATTACAAGCTGGTAAAAGACAACAATAAAGTACATTAAATATGTAGTAGAGATGCTATTTTCCATCCTTTTGAAACATCAGAAAAACTCCTGTAATCTACCAGGAATATAAACTGAAAACTGGAAATAGATATTATGAGAAGAACAAATGCCTTTTAAAAGTCAGCCACCTAATCCTGATCTGTCAACAGCTGATAGATTCATGCCAACTTCCATGCATTTCTAGGACTCAGTTTTGTTTATTTTGCCATGATCTATATCAAATAGTCAAGCTATTCTAAGGTATACTTTAGGATGGAAAAGCCTCAAATCTCACAGTTGTACTGACAGCTGGAGGCTGAGAGAGACAAATACTGTATGTGGGTTCATTCTAAAAAAACAGAGATTAACATTCAATCTTGAGTGAGAAAACTGAGAAAAATCTCTCTTACTGTGTTTCCCTCGTGCTTCCAGAGCTACACTAAATTTATCTGGAACGTTCCTAAAATTATAAAATGAAAGAAATGGTGAAAGCAGAGCAAAGATAAAGTTGGGGAAAATGGCATCTATGTAAAAGTTTAAAAACCTGCTTGTTTTCTATAAAAAAATACATAATCTCTACCACAGAGCACTCTTGATGAAAGTACATTGTTGATTAATATGAATCAATTCCTCACATCATCAAAATTATAATTTGCTCATCTCAACTACTGAAAAGAGTAAGATACTGCAATTACATTAGATGTATTGAAGTGTTAAAGAATCAAAAGTTGATTTTATTTCAAGAATACTTTGCATCCTGAATCAACAAAAATTTTTATGTTCATATCTATTACTATTTTTCCTTTTTGTTTTGTGCTTGTCTATGTTCTTTAGTAGATTCTTTTAATCCTGATAGTTTGTGCCCAAGAGACCTAGCTGAAAAGTAAAATCACTGAACAGAATTAGTTCTGTTCTAACTCAAACCAGGACACACACACCTAAAGCTGTATGAATGCTGTATGAACACAAAACTAACTCAGAAGGTTTAAGTACTGTACTTTATTTGTTTTCACAAATAGCTGCATTGGTACTGTACATAATAGAATCAAGAAGAGGCCCAGTCACAGAATCACAGAACCAAAGAATGGTAGGGGTTGGAAGGGGTCTCTAGAGATCATCTAGTCCAACCCCCTTGCCAAAGCAGGTTCACCCAGGGCAGGTTACACAGAAACGTGTCTAGGCAGGTTTTGAAACTCTCCAGAGAAGGAGACTCCACAACGTCTCTGGGCAGCCTGTTCCAGTGCTCCATCACCCTCACAGTAAAGAAGTGTCTCCTCATGTTGAGGTGGAACCTCCAGTGTTCCAGTTTGTGCCCCTTGCCCCTCATCCTATTACTGGGCACCACTGGAAAGAGACTGGCTTCATCTTCCTGACACACAACTGGTGGATGTCTAAGAGAAATATCTCTGGTATTTTTGATACAGACAAGAAATCACAATTGCAATTTTTGAGCATACTGCTATAAGGAACAAAATAGGCTTAGTAAATATCTTTAGTTTCTAAGGAACAAAAACATTTTCCACTATGCGATAACAAAGATACTGAACTGCTTCAAAATGAGAAGAGTGGTTCCAAGAGAACAGGGTTTCAAGAATGGGGGGTAATGGGTTCAAACTTGAAGAGGGTAGATTTAGATTACATGTAAGGAAGAAGTTTTTCACTATGAGACGCTGGAACAGGTTGCCTAGGGAAGTTGTGGATGCTGGCTCTAGTGGGAGGTGTCCTTGCTCATGGCAGGGAGTGTGGAACTAGATGATCTTTAAGGTCCCTTCCAGCCCAAACTATTCAATGATTCTATGAATTTGTAATGTGACGTATTAGCAGGGGGCAAGAGAAGCTCACTAAAATCATTGTAGTTCTTCATTTGCCTTCATCTGATTTAGGATTTTGAGGGGTTTTTTGGTATCTAAAGTGACAAATACTAATAATATATTTATTATAAATTACTGTTGATTCATGTAATCATGAATTCATATCCTACCTCCATTGTGAATAATACGCTGAAGTATTTTGATGGAGTGAGATTACTTCTCAAATTCAGGAAGAAACTAGAGCAAGTTCCACATAGATCTTAATTACAGGGACAGTATCTGTATAAATTGAAAAATCACACCTTTTCTGTATTTTTTGTGTATTTTTTACTTTCCAAAAGCATAGGTCAAGACTGTGTTTACTCATCTCCAAAAAGCCTACATTATTTACAATTCTGAGTCTCACAGAAACCACACTGCTTATAACCATAAATAAAGATTTGTTGTAGGAGAAAGTTGCACATTGCAGTACTGTAAAGCCACTGCTTACCTTTTATTGGTGAACTTGTTATAACAATACTGTATCAAAGGCATAATTTTTGTCTTGATTCCCTTAGCTTTTACTAGGCACACTAGGTTGATGCATTTTAGTTACTCATAATTCCAGTTAATCTCCATTAAATGTGTATAACAGAACAAGAATGTTAAAAGTTTACTTCAGTTATTCTTCCTGCTCTGGACAGTAACTCCCTTAAAAGAAAAACATTAATAAATTTATGGCTGGCAAATTGAATTATAAGAAATTATTTTGGTTTTATTTTCTTTGTATTTTTATTGTATAAATTCTTATTTTTATATTTTTCTTTTTATTTGAAAGAAGCAAGTTAAATGTAAAAATAAGGGATTGCAAGTTGTTTAGAGACACTTTCCATCCTTTCTGTGATAGAATCAGAAAGGATGTGGAGGATTTCTGTAAAAAGACCACAAAGAATCCAAAAGAGACTGCACATCTTTGTATTCCTTTAAAAATGGCAAAGCCAGATGCATGTAAAAATCCAATTCTGTGATATAAAAAATGAATATTTAGAGCCTGCTGAGTGCAAAAATAAATCACTCAATAAGGTTAAAAGAACACTGAATTCTGGGAATCCAATAGAATACAAGCTACAGCACAGATAATCATTAAGCAATGAGAAAGATGTGGCAAGATTTCTGTAACAAAATTAATGCTGATAACTCTGCATCATCAGTTTAGAAGTACAAGTGGGATTCAGGATAAAAAAAGAACCATGTCCTGTTTAAGTACTGACAGAATATAATACTATATGTTGAAAAGGACACTATTAATAGGCAAATCTTTTCTGTGAGATGGAGAAACACTGTTTAATTTACATAAGCTGCCAAATTACTAAATTCAGAGATTAAAACTTTGCTCACTATAAAAGCATTAGAGGAATTATCTTAAATATTTGTAAGAAAGGCTTAACTTAAAGCACAATTCCCTAAAATCAATCAACAAATAAAAACTCCATGACTTGGTCTAGATTATATTTTCTGATTAACTATTATCTTTCCACCAAGGTGCATCTCCATCCTTTCATATAATCTCATTACTTTTGTAGAGTTTTTTTTCTGTGATCACTTAGACACTTGGGAGAGTTTTCCCTCTGTGTCTTGACAAGTCTCCTCTATCTCTTTTCTTGCTGTTTCAGACATAATTTACCTCTCTGGAAAAATAATTATCTGCTACATTTGGATTGCTTGAGGTTTTTTTCTGTCTCTGCAATTGTACAACTTTATACCTGAATGAAATAGGTATTTATGTTATTTACTAATCACTTACAAACTTGCATACAGTGCAGGAGCAATTTCACTGCTTCATTTAAATCCCTAGAATAGCTCCCTTAAAACCAAATCAGAACAGACATGCCACATTAATGCAGAATATTATTTGACTAGGAAAAATGCAGACATCAGTAAAAGGATGTCTGCATAACATAAAATCTTGTTAAAAAATCAGTAAGTTATTAGTTCCAAAATTTGTTACCTGCAGACCACTGTCAATCCATTGTCAAACTAATATTTACAGTTTTTCCTTCCATTTCTAGCCCTTTAACCTCTGAATATCCAACTCAGGTCCTGACAACTCCCTCCTAGTCTCACTGTTTAAATTAATTCTTTCTCATTCTGCCATAGGCTACTTTTAATACCCACTACATTTAAACCATATTTATTCCTGCAGCATTTTGGCTAGGAATCATTTTAAGGATCGGGAAGAAAAAAGCAGCTATCCTGCTGCTGGTTCATGTTTTTCATCCTAGATGTACCATATTGTTCCACAGTTCAGATCCAACTGAACTGCCCACATTGTTAAGTCAGCTCTGCCCATGAGGAATTCCTAGGGCATTCTGTCTCAAAACATCATTATTTTCATGTTTTGTTTTTCAAAGTACCAATAAGTTTTCAGTCACTTCAAATTGTTCTCATAGCTGATCACTTTAAATGCCCAAACATTTATTTTCTTGTACATTTCATTATCATGTATCTAAATGAAAAAAAAATAAAATTACAAGAAACTAGATCAAAACATGTCTCTCCTAAACACAAGAAAAAGCAGCAAGGAAAGGATCACAGAATTTAGAACAGAGCTACCTGCTTATGGGAATTTTTTAAAAATACAAATATCATTAGGACAGAAAATAGTTTATATACTTCCCCAAAATAATATTTAAGAGTAATAATTTTGACCAGTCTCCCCTTGCAAATGACATGAGGTGATAATAGACATATACATATAGAAAATTTATTTATTTGTGAAAACACCAAAGAAATTCTTTCCATCTAACAAATAAATTCCTATCTATTTTAGTTAATTCAGAGGACTGAAAGCAATTCTGAGGAGATGTGGAATATATAATAATGGAAGAAAATGGCTATTACAAAGTTCAAAAGACCACATTTTCTATCACTTTGCCCCACTATAGAAACAACTACATTTGTTCTCATCCTAGGTGTTGTCAGTCTAGTTTCAAAAACTCTTATCAGTGAAGTTTTTGAAACCTTCCTCAAAACATCTAACCCAGTGCTTAGGCATCCTTACTATTACAAGATATTTTCTAATGTCTCATCTAAATCTCCCTTGCTGATTTTAGTCTTTATTTGTTATATCCACACAAGTTTGGTATTGTCTTGATCGAACAACTGCCATTCTTTACAACCTTCCTCATATTTTCTTCAGACATCTGATCATTCTCATAGCTCACCAGTAGTGAACTCTTTTCAACTGGTTCACATCTTTTTACTCTGGATTATCACCAATTGAGTCTTATCCTTTCAATCATCTAATATCAGAAATCAAACATATGCTCTGTCAGTCTTTGTACAGAAAACCTATAATGGCCAGCATGTCCCTCAAAGGTTAGATTAGAAGAAGTAACTTCAATGTGTACCACAATATGGGTTATTATTGTAGATTGACACACAGTACAACCTACAAGGTCTTGATCATATTGAGTAGGGTATAGTAGCAACAATTTTAATTACTGTAATGCATCAATCAGTAAGAGGCTCCAATATATGCACTTTTTCCCAAACAAGAAAATATTTTATGTGTTTTGAAATTAACTGATACAGACATCTGAAATACAAGTACTATTTTATTTAATTTTGTTTTCCATGTAGCCTAATTTAAGGTTATGAATCAATTTCATATGAAGAAAAGCACAGAATACATAGAAAAAGAGAAAAAAGAATCTATAATGCTTCATGCCATTGTTTTAATGTATACATGTCTACATGTATTGCATACATGCAAATTTTTAGGAGACATGTATATATCTTCTTCAGCCAAAGGTGTCATTGCAGTTTGCTTGTGCTAAATGCATGTGATTGCATATTCAGTGCAGCTCACACAGCTGTACTTTGCTAATTATATCCAGCAGACTCACATACTGTCATAACAGGGAATCTAGCGTAAACAAGTATTTTGCAAGATTATGTAGGTCTTATCGCACCTAGTACTGAGTTAATGACTTTAAAGTTCAGTTGAGTATGTCAACAGGAGTCATCCACTAGTTATCAGCTCTGGGAGGGGCAGATTCACATATGAAAAGGACTCTGAAATATATTTATCAGTCCACTCCAATTAGCTAAATACAGATAAAATGGATTTCTCACTGTTTCAGTAAATACAGTAAATTCAGAAGCACAGGTATTTTGGAGATTGCCTTCAGTCCAACTAAATACCGAAATCTCAGAATGCTCTGGTTTGGAAGGGAACTTTAAAGGTCATCTAGTTCGACCCCATGCAGTGAGCAGGGACATCTTTAACTAGATCAGGCTGCTCAGGCTGCTCAGAGTGCCATGCAACCTGACCTTGAATGTTTCCAGGGATGGGACATCTACCACCCCTTCAGGAAACCTGTTCCAGTGACTCACAATAAAAAAAATTCTTTGTCATATCTAGTCTAAATCTGCCATCTTTTTAGTTTAAAACCATTACCCCTTCATTGCTCATCCCAAATTTGTTTGTGTCTTATTTTAGAAGAAGTCTTTTCAGTTTACCCAGTCTCCAGAACTACAGCAAATTGTTAGTATTTTTGCAGATACATTTCCCCATAGCCACGATCAGCCCGCTGGACTGGAAATATGCACTTTATTTATATGATCCGCAGTTGTTCATGCTCCAGTATTTTCCTGTATTTTAAATATAGTGGACAAATCTACACATATCTCAGTTTTACACCTATGAAGCTTCATAGGTCTTTTCTTTCAAAGCTCTTTTCTTACATAAAAATAAACGCTGAAGAAGGCCCTGGACATATTTTCTGCAAATTATATGTAATTCTATTGCCTGTGAGATATGAAATTACCTAATGAGTCTCTTTACCACTAGTTTAATAAAAAGTTAGGAATTTTCTGCATTTGTGTGTGGGTGCAAAAATGTGTTTGAAGTATGACTTTCTGAAGAAGATGGTAGCCTTAATGAACTTGAGCAAGCTATATATGTAGATAGCTATATATATGTCTATATATATATCTCCACATCTATAGATATGCATATACATATATAGATATATATGCACATACACACATCCCACAACAAATAAAAGCCCAATAATTCACAAGCAGTGTAGTATTATGATACACTATAGTGCATCTCACCCTGAAGATTGTTGTTACAGCATTACAATGCTTCCTATTTAAGTGGGTTATTTGTCTTTGTTTGACTACCTGACAATTCTGCTGTGTCATTTTACATTAAGCAGAGTTAAATGAAAAAATAGTGGGGAAAATAGTGAAAAGCCCTATAGAGTTATATATACACAAACACACATGTACATAATAAATATATATGTGTGTTTTTTTATGAATAAATCAATGAATAAGTCTTGATAGTCCTTGGTATGATATACTTTTCTTTTCAGGACATCACAGTGTTTCACAGTGAACAAAATTTTTTAATGGATGCAAACTTAGAATATCATTGTGGATAGAATGACATCAGGAGTTAAAATAATTTTTAACAGGGGGATTTTGTTCTTTTTACTCTGCCCCAACACCTGGAAGAAAACTGCAGAGCCATCATCTTGATTAAATTGCAGAAAACATAAGTACTTACTTTATTTTGTCCATAGATATAGGTTATTTACAGACATTTTTGTCATCATCTCTAGCTGCATAACGTGACAAAAAGAATCCTGCTTACCATCCCCATTATGCCCTTCTGTTGTACTTATATATACCTCACTTGGCCCTTCAATTTATTCCTGTACTAATGTTTCCTTTTTCAAACTCTCCTCATATGAAATGAGCTTGGGAAAAGTTGTTTCTGAAACAGCGATTTAGCTCATTTTCTAGGCCTAGAGGAATATAGTTAACTGATTTATTGCCCTGTGGATGTTGTAATTGTTGCAAAACATGATGTATTCCCAGAACAGTGATATCAGTATGTCATTTTGAAAATATGCCTCCCAGCATCCCACTGAAATTAATAAAGCATAGTTAAGTAGTGGCAATTATTAAGCATGCTGTACCTTCCAGCATGCAAAGAGTTATTGACAAACTTTGAAAAGTTAAGAGGTGATATTTGTCAAATCAAAGCTAAATACAGGAATAGCTTCTGAAGGCATTTTTTAATAGCATCCCGAGTTTCATCTCTTTAACATGCACTGTAACTTTAAGAACCTATAACAGAGAATGAGAAATGGTTAGGCTGACTTCAAGCATGCATGTAATTTAGGAGTCATCATATAGCTATTACAAACTATCAGGAAGAACCCCCCCAAAATTAGGAAAACTCATAAATTAAGTTCACTGCTTTCAAAAGACTTACTTGATATCAAATAAGCAAAAAAAAAGAAATAAAAAAACCCCAATCCTTCTCTAATAGCTGTTTATAGGATTCTTTCAGAATATATATACTCAAGTAGAAACAAGTTGTTCTCATTATCATTTGTAATTTGCCAAATGAAATTTAAACATAAGACAACATTTCAAAGATCAGGTTTAGATGATTACATAAAACACCTAGCTTAAAATATACTGAATAACTGCTATTTGAACATAATTTTGAAAATTAAGCCACAAGAAACAGAGTTTCAAAAGCTGGTAAAATTAATTGAGTTAAAAACTTCTCTCAATTTGGGAATCTGATTTTTAATATATGTTGAATGTTATACTTGTAATTTTGATGAGGACTCAATTAATGCTTCAGCCAAAGCTCATCAGCTGTCAAAAGTGCAACATACTACTCTGTAATGTGGCTTGACTATGATCAAGTCAGCAGAGTCTTAATGTAAAATCAGTAACAGGGAGATTCACAGCATTGTGAAATGAAACACACACTGACAGAATTAAGAAGGAGACCAAGGCGCCAAGATAACTTTTAGAAATGAAATCTAACTTCCTAACAATGAAAATGTTATTCTGGACATCTAATTTTGACTTAACCATCTGAATTAAGTGTTTCTTCTGAGCAGAGTTACAATATACATGTTACAGCATAAGTTTTATGAAAATAGCTTGGTTATCTCATGTGACACAGACTATTTGCCTTCATAATAAGAAAAACTTCCTTTTTAATGGTCCATTCTTGGTGTTGGTTGCTCACACTCTGGATAATACCAGTAACCCCAAAATAATTACTATTTATGATCTTAATTTTATGAACCCATTTATTTAAGCAGTGTATTAATGGAGCATGCTCAAGTTTTCATGCCAAGAGGCCAACATTCCGTTATATGTCATATTTTTGTTTACAAGGTACTTACTCGTCTCCATCTGGCTGGTATTCTAAGAAATACTGGAAGCATAGTAGTCTGTCTCAGGCCAGACAAATGGCTGGAAATTTATTGATTGAGACTCTTTTTATTTCATATAATGAGCTGTCAATCTAAGTACAAGCAGGTATTCTATTATGGTTACCAAACACTTCATTGACATTTCATATTACTTACTGTTCTTAAACTACTGGAGCAGCAAACAAAAAACCTTAAATGGCTACAGACACAGTAGAAAATGGTCGTGGGATATGCAAGAAATACTAGCAATGAGTAAGTGTTGCAGGCAAGTAAATATTGGAGGCAAAACATATATACATAAAATTTCAGATATACATTGATAAATGTTTATATTCCCTTTTCTGTTTATAGTGTTCAGGATAGCTGGGCTTCTTAACTTTATCTTTTAAGAATGTAAAACCCCTACATTTAAATTTCTATAATGTTTTCGATATACTACTTTTCTACATAGATTACTCACTCTTTAATAAGGAGTGGAGAAAAAAAAATCATTAAAAATACCTCCTTTCAATCAGCCTACAGATAACCAATTAAACAGTAACCATCCACCTGAAACAGTCAAAATTGTGTGGATTCTGTTTTGATAAGATTGTTAATACCATATGAAGGGAAAATTTAAAGATAATAATTCAAGATTTCGTTAATTTAAATGATAAATAAAAACCATATCTGCATAAACCAAATATTCCCATTTGCTACACACTATCAAAAACAGAAGGTAGAACACTCCTTTTACATCTAGCTTGATTCCCCTGAAAATGTGAAAAAAAGTCACCTTAGCAATATTCTTTAGTCAGTTGAGAGTACAGATGCCACCTATGTTATGATAACTTAAATTAATAGCATCTATTTTAAAGAAGGAAAACCATAATTAATAATAATAATAACCACCTTATAGCTTCTAATTGTTCAGAAAGCAAAGGATAAGATTCCAAGCTATACTAAATCATATCAAAATAGCAACAAAAAGTTAGCAAACTTGAGAACTATATTTTTGGTCTAAAATAGCATTCGCATAAATTATCATTAAAACTATCACTTTACTTTAATTCATTGCTTCATGACAACAAAAACAAACAAACAAAAAGAGTTAAAAAACCTCTACATTATGTTGTCATAATTTCTTCCTTCTGAGAGGTACACTCAGGTAATGGTGGGTATGATTTCAGAATATCATCTGGAAACTGGATGGCTATGATGGCTATGAAAGAGGTTCTCAGAAGGACTCAGAAAAATAAAGCTTGAGGATCTTTATTTAATAAAATTCTAAAAATTCTACAAAATATATTTCTACAGAATTATTGTGCAAAGAAAGCCTTTCACTATACAAATAGTACTTACTACTAAAAATCTAGATTTTAATAATGTGGAGGAGGGGACAGGAAAGCAAGCAATTCCACAAATAATAAAAACTTTTTGTGAGCCTGGTGAGGTTTTTAATTATCTCAAACAAGGAGAGTGCTATTGTTCATCTCTGGACTCTCTACTGCCATTTATTTCATTTGGAAGGCACTCATATACCAGGGTGATGGACAGCAGCCTACAATAAATAGATTAGGGTAGATTTAATGCTTGCCTTCCCAGTTAAAAGTCTAAGACTTTGTGAAATGGGAAGGGGCTTGGTCCTATATTCTCCTGCTCTCTATTGGTTATTCACTGGCTAGCTGACAGCAAAAGGAAGTAACGATCCGTCATCTTCAGTGGGGAGCCAAAGCATGAAAAATATCTTAATAATCTTCTGACAAAAACAGCAGGGAAAAGGCAATGTAGTTTTGAGATGCAGGAATGATATGCAAATCCTTGATTTTTATCACACAGAGTAGCAATATCTGATTTAAAGGAGAACTACGTATTTTTTAATTTACTCTTGAATCTTACTAGTTTGAATACCTCCTGCATCATTTTGCAAGGTAAAATGACAGCACTGAACTGTAATCAGGACAAAACCATTTAGCTAGTAAAAGTTTGTTGACTGAGAGCATATCTTATTAATTTGACTTTAGAATTCAGACAAGAATGACAGGTGTCCAGCACTTCAGTACAATGATAATGATTTCTTGCATTGAATTAGTAGCAACGAAACGTGCCTGATTTCAGCAGCTGTTGGAGGCAGCAAGGTTGCTCCAGTGAGCATCAAAAGAGACTTCCACCTCCCCAGATAAATGCATTCAAATCAAACAGTGCATACCAACAGTCAGCAGTACTCTGCTCTTATGTTAACAGCGATTAATCACATTGCTGATTGGTTCTCAACTATCTTTACTTCTATCCTTGCTGTGGACAAGATCACTGAGCTGCTCATTAAAAGAGCTGCACATGAACTG
>VZZY01023126.1:0-39498 GCA_013400335.1 Eurystomus gularis
CTTTTCCAACCTGAATTATTCTAGGAAGGATGTCTTGCTAAGAACAAAGGGAATGAATTTTTTCTCAAAACTTAAACTTCTTTACCCAGAAGTTCCAGGTTTTCCCTGTTTACAGTCTGATCTTACTCTATTTTACTTCTTTGTATTCCAAAGAAATTAATGTTTTAAAGTTACTTCACCTTCAGTGTAATTTAATATGCTAATTTCAAATAAAGTGATGAGTAGAGCATCCAGCTAACTTTGAGAAACTTTGTGATGTAAAACCTTTCCACAGGCAGTTCACAGTTATCTAGGATCACATGTTTTAGCTTGGTAGTTATTCAATACTATTTCAGTCACTGAGTGTTACAGTATTTAGATAATTATTTCATCACATTTCCTCTGCTACGCAAACTGAAAAATATCGGATACATTTTCTATTGTACCTTCAGAATAATTCCCAAATCATGAACCAGAAAAACTATCATTAGGTATAAATGGGGTTTGTTACAATATATTTAAAATGTTTACATTTGATTTACATTTATAAGCAAATAAATAGATGTATAAATGTATAGTTTTGTAAATATATTTATACACAAATTTAGAATTTTCTGTGTTGATAAATGCAGTGTATATTTAGCATGGTCATGACAGTCATCTGCCACACTGGATGAAAAAAAAAAACATAAAAAATCACCGCACGTTATTGAAACATTGCTATTTCTTACACACAAAACACATATTTGATAGAATTACTTGCCAGTTTAAAATCTCAGCATTGCATATGCAGATCTTGCAAAACAGTTACTTTCACATAATTTTCAGAAAATTCCTGAGACAATAAAGTATAAGCATATAAGACTTTCTCCTGTAACACTCTGTCTTCTCCAGGCCTGAGAGAAATGTAACAACTATTGCAGCTACTGCTTTCAGCTAGAATACCATCCAAAAAAATGTGCAGATCTCTGCTCAGTACATGACTTCTAATTCTAAGACTTATGTCATAACTACACACTTTCCTCCTGAAAAGTTCTGCAACATCCAAATTAAAAGATTTTAAAGGTGGTCAATAGCCATTTTCTTGAATTTTTGAAATACGGTGTATTTTTGAAACTGTTTTAACATTTTGCACACTAACCTTTCTGGTTATGACACATTCACTATTCTGCATTCAAACTTAATACAGATTCATGTAATTAAAATTTATCAGTTTTAACCATGCTTTATTAACATACCTTTTCCAATAATAATTTTTATGTTTATAACCAACTTAGACAAAGGAACTTTCCATCAATCTCAACTTCCTTAGAAATCCATTAAAATTCTGTGGCAGGAACTGCCAAGACAGCTGCTGATAAGGACCAGTTGAGAAATGGGTGTTTTTAATATCCATTTTTATGCTTCAAAAATTAAATTAGTACTAGGAAATTACTCTTTTTTTTCAGATAAGAGATTTTTTTCATCAAAAAGTTTTTTAACAAAGCATCCATTAAGATCAATATAATAAAAATATGTTGTTTCCCATTAAAAAGTGATATTGCAATTAAAATTTTAATTGGAAACATTAATATTTTCAATGTACTAAACCTAAGACTTGGGATATATACAACAACCTGTTTCACTTTCTTCTAAAATGTAACTTCCTAACACTTACATTCTTCAAAGTACAGGTAGGCTCCTTTTTTTCAGGAAACCAAGGTTTTCAGCTCTTTTATAACTCGACAAACACATAACAAATGGTAATCATGAAAGTCTCTACCTCAGCTAAATATCTAAAATGATTATTAAAAGTCAGAGAAAACACCACCTGTTTTTTACGTTTATTTCTCTGCAGTTCTTATTTCAGATAAAGAATCAAAGTAGAACTTCAAATGGTTTCATCATTTCCCTTTCACAATAGCATCTTCTGATTTAAATAAATAAATGAATAAAGTCAGGCAAATAAAAAGCATTTCTTCCACACAGCTAGCCAGCTATTCAAAACATGTAGGTTGTCATTTAGCAGAGATGTTTTGAAGAACAACACCATAGTTCCAAGGACTTAAAGGTAATTGATAAGCTTGCATATGTTTAAGTAAGGGAAATTTAACAGAAACTAGGAAATTAAATTTCTACTGAACAAAGATAATAGTTGGCTTTTTGAATATTAGTTTTTACATAGCTGCTATGACACTGTGTGCTAGTATATTGTGTGATACTAGTATTCTTAGATAATTTCTTCTTTCAAGTAGAATTGTAATTGCTGATCAAAAATCACAGCTTTTATAATTCAAGTAAGAGAATCAAGAAACATCTTGCTGGTTTTATATTTTGTTACAAAAAATGTATGCTAAATTAAATAGTTGATTAAAAGGTGAGTAACCACACAAACTATTTCAATACATGTAGAAAATAATTTGTCATTTCAAGACATAGGTATACTTTGGGGGGGGCAGGGAGGGAGATACTATCTTTCCTGTTTTCTGTGGAACAAGTTCCTATCCTAGAGTACTTTATCATGCAATGCTAAGATGAATAGATTTTGCAGAAAGAGTCATTAACAGGATCTAGGCATATACAAATTGTAGGATGGTGGATCTGCATTACTCTTGGACACTGAAGAGCAATGCTTAGCCTCATGAAAGGCCATCACTCCTACATGTACATGTGTATCACAACTGAGTTCTCAGGAAGAGCCTTTTTACACAGCAAATGCCCAAACTGCCCAAAGGAAAACAGCAACAGTAGCTGTCTGCAGGCTGCTGTAGTCTGGATGATCAGGTTCAAAACTCAGTTTTGTCTCTGAGCAGGTCATAATTCAGATGTTGTGAACAGGGCTGATTGAGGCAGGTTGTCAGGGCAGTAACAAGCGTTGCCTGCTCCACGCGCAATAGGCAAAAGCTGATCTTAATTCTTTAGTTTTCTCTTACTACTGGCTACGCTTCATGCTGAAGAAGACAAGTTTTCACTTGCACTTTCCTTCATGGTTTTTTCATTCCGGTTTTAGTACTGTTTCATTATTAAATGCTATCTCTTACAAAGTAATCAGTTCAAGAACAGAGACTTCCAGCTATTATAGTAACAGCTTCTGAAACAGCCTTGATCATTTGCTTTTGCAGTATTTTTCTTTTAGCCTTTCACAAAGTGTTGTTAGTCTGGAAATACAGAAATAACTGATTATGTTGAACTCCGGCATCTATATAAGCTTTTAACCCTGGCAGTCAAGAACACAAAGATAAAAGGTTTGTAATTACACTGCATACCTAAGCAACACTGTCATTTTAAATGTACGCATTGAATACACTGAAATACAAAAAAAGAGTGAATTGCTAAAATATGATACTTCAAAGTAGAACATACATTCGGCACTTTATTATAGATAGTGGAAGAACAGCAAGATGACTGTTATCCACCACCTCAATGGACTTTGATCTTTAAGCCTCAGCTGAACCATTTTGATCTTTCTCTATGTCTTAAAAAAGCAAGAAACAATCTTTTTGTTCATTATAAAAAGAAATAACAGTTTTGGTTTGGGTTTTAATCTAAATATATTTCTCTTTAGAAAGGAACACTCCAAGCTAATATTACTGAGAAATAGAATTAATAATGTCCTTTCAGCTCTTGACACTTGAACCCTTCTAGAGACAATTTTAATTTATGGGTTTAATCAGACAGAAATATGTTCACTGAACCATGGCGCAACAGAGACTGGGGTTAAAAAATTCCTTTCTCAGGACAGTTATTTTAAGAAGTGTTTCTTGCCTTCTTCCATTTTCTATGTCTTCTTAAAGGTGCTTTGTAATTTATATATGCGTATGCCAGCTCAGACCTGTTGAGTCTAACATATTCTGTGGTCACCTATTAGCTAGAGCTGTTTCTTGGGCCTCAGTTTTGGCTAAGCACATACTACCCCTAGTAATGTGTGGCATATTTGATTCCACCTTTCATTCTTCAAATGCAGTCCACCTTGTAAAGGAGTATCTCACAATGTCAAATCACACAATGCTCAAAGAGAGAGGAACAGTTTATTTTCCCATGAGCAAGGTTTTTGACGGTACTATTTTTAATATGGGCTTTTTTTGTTTTAATGAGCATTCACAAACACTTCTTTTTTTTCTCAATTCGTTTACTTAAAATGAATAATGCAACTGTTACACCTGGTAAATGCAATTACGGTTTTAAATAATTTTCAGCCATAAATTTCTTATTCAAATATCCCTCCAATGTTGATTATCTATATATAGTAATTAGCTAATGTACTATAAAGACACTATTCTTTATAGTACAAAAAAAACCAACGTAGGATTACTTATCTGATATGGTATAGGGTAAACTACAAAGGCAAATCTTAGTGACTTTATAAATTTGATTCTTATAAATTTTTCATCCAACTTAAGCTAAATTAATGTTAAATGCTCTATTTTTTTCTTTGACTCATGCAAAGGCATTTTTAATACAAAAGTAATTCTGTCATCTCTGAGGCTCCACCTCAGCAACTAAATGAAACTGTGAGAATATCAAACAGTAAGTTAAGGTATGGACCTCAAAAACACGAGATTATGATAGCCAATCTTCTACATCACTACATTATCAGGTCAGGCATGACTCTCCTTTGAGCTGAGAGCAGCTCCTCCAAACTCACCTTGTTCATTTCTGGACACTATACAGGTCTTCATCAAATCTATGTCAACTCATTCATTTATTCTTAACATCAAGCATATTTCCTTCACATTCTTAAATGGGCAGTTTAAGTAATGAAAATGTATCATCTGGGAATAAAGAAAGTAATGAAAAAAGAAGAAAACTCAAATCATAATAATGCTTCCATCTCATCCCTCTTCATGTTCATACAAATAGACTAGAAACACAACACTAAGGAAAAGGAGGAAGAAAAAATAAGAAAAAAGGAAGACAAGAAGATTGAGTATTTTCCTTCCTAGTCTACAAAAAAACAAACAAAAAATGTCTTTTTTCAAAAACAATTACTAATAAGTTTTCAAATACTTTTAGAAGTATCTAGCAACACTATCAAGAAGTCTCATTGTTCTTAGAAGAACCAAAATATAGGAAGAGTAAGTGAAGAGATTTACTCTTTGTCTTCAAAAAGAGGAATCAAAATCAATTCAAACATAAACTTAGGAAAAATAAGAATGGGGGAGTTAATGAAAACTAAATATCTGAAGGTGAACTACCTCTGGATCTAGTTACTTATTTGAATATTATTATGATATATTATTATCAATATATTTTAAAATTGCTTTTGATTCCTGTTCTGATTTGTGTAATTCCTTTGCCAAGCAATAACAAAACACATCTGGACATCACATACACTTTTGTTGAATGTCTTCCAATAAAGCAGTTTGCGATATTCAAAATATACAGTGTGGAAAAATCCGCAAACCCCTATATGTGGCCCTTAATGGTTCTATTTGAAAAATACTTTAAATGGAAGGAAAAAAAAAATCCATTGACATCCCCTGTAGTGATAAATTTACAAAACTGAATAAAACTGAAAAAGTTATATTGTCGTGGCATAATATAATTTACAGATAGATTTTACCAACCCTGGCTAGAGCTTTTTTAGAAAAGCTTTAGAAAAAGGCAAGAACACAGATTCCACAAAAATAAGCTATCACATCTATAGCAGACGATAACATATTTATACCTGTTGATACTAATAAAAGCTGGGTAAGAAGTTAAGCAAAACTGTCTAGTTTCTGTCAGTTGGATTTAAACGGTCCATTTTAGCCTATAATCTGACCATAATGGGGGTTAAAGTTTAATATATGCTTAAAATATTTAAAATCAACAGAATTATCTTTTTCAGTCTTGTGAATAAGTCATATGTTAAAGTGAATCTTACATATACAAAAAATAAATAAGAGAACCAAACTCTTGTTAAGTCTACAAGTTTTTAAAAACTTTCTGCACAAACCTTGCCATTGAATCGTATTTTTAAAAATATTTCTGTTACTAAGGATTTACACAAATATTTCAAGAGTATAAGAGAAAGAAGAACAAAACTGACCATTTCTTTGTTGCACACTTTCATCCCTGAAATGTTTCATTTAATTGCAATTGTTTTGGAAAATAATATTTTCAAATATCCTGTTTAAGTATTAAAATGTTTGTTAGTTTCCTCAAATTTCAACACACCTGATTATGTTCTTTAGAAGCTCTTCACCTGAGTGCTGTCACTAAGGAAAATGAAACAAAGTATACAAAAGGCAAGGAAAAACATCCATTATCTTATTTATTCGGTAAGGGGTAAGTAACACTCTAATGCATCAATGCTCTCCTGTGTTGTGACTTAATTTGATTTCAAATATATGTAATAAAACTAGCTATTTTTCAAATTTATATACTTAAAATATATTAGAAGAAACCAAAACCATAACTAGAATTTAAACAATAGTTCTACAAACTGGGGTAACTTTATAACAGTTTCTTTGTTTTCAGTTGAAAAAAAGTTTACCTCCTTTAAAGCTTTTTGCTACTTTTTTTTTTTACCCAGGCTCAAATTCACTTGGTTGAATAATGATAGAGCAAAAACCAGGGGCTGATCTCATTCTGGCAGTCAGTGAAAGTTCTGGTCTAAGTTGATATAAAGAGAAAAATATTTTAAAGAATAAGCTGAGTCATAAAATTTACAGGATGAATGGTTTAGCTCCTGGTTGAAAATGAACAAAAGAGGAAAAAAATCACTAACTTTTATTAGAGCATCAAAGGGGCCTCTAGGACATAAGAAAGTCTCATTCCAGTTAACTTCCTAAACATTCACATACCTAGGCAGATAGGCTACTATGCTATAAACAGATGCTTTGCTAATTTTTTTTTTTTTTTTACATTATTATTGCCAGTAATTTAAACAAAAACCTTTTCTTTAAAGAAAAAAAAAAACAAAACAACTGGCTTCACATTGAAACTATTTGACCAGAGAGGTTGTATGGCCTCGTCTCTGTTTAGTCACTTGTTCTACCACCCAGTGACAACCCTCCCTCAAAGGGGAATCGCAAAAAGGAAAGAAGATCCATGACTCAAAATGAAAATGGACACAATAAAGTAATAATAATTAAGAAATCATATTGACACTAATATAAGGTACACAAAGTTATACTCAGCCCATACAGTGGTCGTGAGCTACGCACTCCTAGCAGTGAATGATGGATGTTAGCACCTGGCTAACTCGAAACTGCTAAAGATCTTGATCACTGTTGAGACCCACATACCATGGGTGCATGTGAGAACAAAGTGTCTTTTGTTCTCACCAAATTGAGTGCTGCAATCTTCTCAAAAATGCAGCTTTTCTGCATTTTTTTTTTTTGGATGTCATACAAAAATCGAAATATGGATTTTTTAGGAAATGCACTTTCTCCAAATAGATTACAGTCAACACTCAACCTTGTCTTAATCTACGAATACTCCATTAATGAAATTGATGTCATAGAAAAGAAATCGGAAAGTTTCTGAAGTGTTTTCTTTTCACAGAGATGAAATTATGGAGAATTGGCTGGGAACATAGAATTTGTTTACTATTCTAAATCCAGAAAAAAAATCAGCTACTTCTCTTTACATTTCTTTCTCACAAAATGAATTGCTGATCACTTGTGTTCCAGAAGACTGATATCTGGTCCCCACATCACAATAATTTTGGACATTCACTTTACATTTTATGAGTTTTATTATTTTTCTATTTCACCCTTTTGTCATTTCATAGAATCATAGAATCATTAAGGTTGAAAAAGACCTCCAAGATCATCTAGTCCAACTGTCATCCCAACGCTACCATGACCACTGTACCATGTCCTGAAGTGTCATGTCTACACGCTTTTTTAACACCTCCAGGAATGGGGACTCCAACACTTTCCTGGGCAGCCTGTTTCAATGCTTGACCACTCTTTCAGTGAATAAATTCTTCCTAATATCCAATCTAAACCTCCCGTGGCACAACTTGAGGCCATTACCTATTGTTCTATCATTAGTTACCTGGAAGAAGAGACCAACACCAGCCTCTCTACCACCTCTTTTCAGGTAGTTGTAGAGAGCAATAAGGTTGCCCCTCAGCCTCCTCTTCTCCAGGCTGAACAGCCACAGTTCCCTCAGGCACTCCTCATAAGACATGTTCTCCAGACCTCTCACCAGCTTCGTTGCACTTCTCTGCACCCGCTCCAGCACCTCAATGTTTCTTTTATATCGCGGCACCCAAAACTGGACACAGTACTCAAGACGCAGCCTCATGAGTGCTGAGCACAGGGGCACTATCCCCTCCCTACTCCTGCTGGACACACTGTTTCTGACACAGGCTAGGATGCTGTTGGCCTTCTTGGCCACTTGGGCACACTGCTGGCTCATGTTCAGACAGTTGTCCACCAGCACCCCAAAGTCCTTTTCCACCAGGCAGCTTTTCAGCAACTCTTGCTCAAGCCTGTAGCGTTGCATGGGATTGTTGCGACCAAAGTGCAGGACTTGGCACTTGGCTTTGGTAAATCTCATAAAATTATCCTCGACCCATTGATCCAACTTCTCCAGGTGCCTCTACAGGGCCTTCCTACCCTCAAGCAGACCAAGACTCCCACTCAATTTGGTGTCATCTTCAAACTTACTGAGGGTGCACTCAATCCCTTCATCCAGACCATTGATAAAGATATTAAACAAGACTGGCCCCAGAACTGAGCCCTGGGGGACCCCACTTGTGAGCGGCCACCAACTGGATTTAACTCTGTTCGTCACAACCCTCTGGGCTCATCCATATGTACCACGCTCATCCTGCATGTACCATGTGAGTGCACTCAGGATAAACCGTTCCATAATCTTTTCCAGCACGGAGGTCAGGCTGACATACTTGTAGTTCCCCAGATCCTCCTTCCAGCCCTTCTTGTAGATGGGTGTCACACTGGCAAGCCTCCAGTCATCTGGGACCTCCCCTGTTAACCAGGAATGCTGACAAATGATGGAGAATGGCTTGGCAAGCTCCTCCTCCAGCCTCCTCAGCACTCTCAAGTTGATCCCATCTGGCCCCATAGACCTGTGTGCGTCTAAGTGGTTTAGCAGGTCAGTCTTCAGTTTCCCTTGGATTATGAGCCTTTCATTTTGCTCCCCATCCCTGTCTTCTAGCTGAGAGTGCTGGGCACTCAGAAAACAACTGGTGTTACACTTAAAGACTGGGGCAAAAAAGGCAATAAGTACCTCAGCCTCTTCCTCATCCTTAGTGGCAGTGTTCCCCCCCCACCCCCATCCAATAAAGGGTGGAGATTCTCCTCAGCTCACTTTTTTCTGTTAATGTATTTGTAAAAACCTTTTTAATTATTTTTTACCATGGTGGCCAGATTTGAGTTCTAGCCGGACTTTTGCCATTCTGATATTCTCTTTGCATGACTGAACTAGATGCCTACGTTCTTCTAGAGTTGCCTACCCCTTTTTCCAGAGGTGGTAAACTCTCCTTTTTTTCTCCTGAGTTCCAACCAAAACTCCCTGTTCAGCCAGGCCAGTTCATCTTACAACACATGGGGACAGCCTGCTCCTGTGCCTCTAAGACTTTGTTCTTGGTTCTTGAAGAATCTCCAAGCTTCCTGGACACTTTTGTCCTTCAGGATTGTTTTCCAAGGGACTCTCCCAACCAATGTCCTGAACAAGTCGAAGTCTGCCCTCCTGAATCCATGGTAGTGGTTTTGCTGAAACCCCTCCTTACTTCACCAAGAATTGAAAACTCTATCATTTCATGGTCACTAAGCCCAAGACAGCCTCCAACCACCACATCACCCACCACTGCTTCTCTGTTTGTAAACAGTAGAAGGCTACAGTGAAGTAGGAGTCTTCATTAGAAGTCTACAGTGACACATTTTGACACAAAATTTGCCAACTATAAAAACAACTTTATCAAAAGTGTTTTTTCCAACTAAACCTATTCCTAATACAAATTCTCAGCCACCATTTATCTCTGCTCTGTCTGTGACCAATACAAAATGGCATACCTGGGTTATGACTTGTGAAAAGGTGAAAAGGAAAGCAAAAGAAGACGCTACTGCAGGACTTCCTGACCCAGCTAGCCTCCATGGAAGAGGCATGTATCCACGTGTAGATTTGCCCTCTGCAGGGGTGAAACCCTTTGCAACTGTAAAGACAACCTGATTTAAATCTCTGCAGGTGTAAGAAATGGTTTTATGTGTGGCAGATATTCTAAAGCCTTATTTCTAAGGAAAAAGAAAATACATGAAAGTTTATACAAATATAATCAACTAGGCAAAAAGTAAGCAGTAACCTCATAAATTCCACTAACACCAAAGCAAGTGAGCCTGAAAATTCATTCTCAAAATTAGCATTTTGTTTAACTCCAACCAAAAAAAAAGGCTCAGCAATGTTAATTTAAATAAAAGTTAAGTAACAAGACAAAATGCCAAAAACATGTGTAAGAGGTAGGAAATGATCACTGAAAAAAAAAATCACCAAAGGTGTGCATTTAATACTCACATTTCCAGCTCAACAGACACAGGCAGACAGGGCTTCAGATCACCTAACGCAGGCAACAATATTCACTTTGCAAGAAATTTATAAAAATTCTGGTAGACATTACATAGGCAGCTGGGACAGAACAAAATCATACTGGACTTAAATCTGTTTAAGTGAATATTTAGTCTGTTCCTGTAGCATATATAACTGAAATTTTAGGCTTGCAGAACCTGAAGGATAACATATAATTGCTATTTCTTACTGAAAACAGTACTGTCAATGAATCAGCTCAAGGTTTGAGTGATTTTATTCTCCCTAGTGTATACGACATATTAAGGGAAGTCTTGCAGGTACCTCATCTGTCTTTTCTGGTCTGCTAAGTCTCGGATATAACATTAATAATGAACAAAATGTGGAAACAAATATCCTTTTGATTAGCTATCGATTTTTCTGAATTGATGCATCCCCACTAATCATGTAATCATTGATAAAATTAAAGCTGCCACGTGAAGAGATTATTTAGTTGTAAATACCTTAAAAGAGATATCATTTAAAAAAACAAACCAAAACATAAATTGCGATTACTGGTTGATTTTTGAAATGTGTTAAGGATGGTGTCTTAGTTGCTACTTTAAAATAATTCCCAATGTAATTATGAACTAACTAAAAGCTGCGTCCATATATGCTTTTAGAAGTGCAGTTTGGATGGGCAGAAAAGGGAGACAGATTATGTCTCTGCTGGTTTTACAATATGTTACCACCTATTGTCTTTAAATTTTTTTTTTGTTTCTCTATATACTCGTGGTGGTCAGCTTCAAGACTCATATTTTGTATTTATAATATGTATATGTAATATATATACATATAATTTGCTGTTTCTGTCTATTGTCTACTGATGTAATGAACAAAAAAAAATAAAATGTAGACAATTTAAACAAGGGGAAGGGGAGGATTTGAAGCTGAGTCTTAAAATGTAATTTCCAGCTCCAGCGTGGAGTGCATACCAATAAAAACTGTAGAAGGACTAACATCACAAAGCCAGGAGGAGTGGCTGAATCTCTCTATGTCAGAAATAATTTCTGCAGCAGTGCAGGGATGGTTGCCTAGGCAAGGGACATTCAGCTTCTAGTTTGCTATCTTATCCCTTTTTGTTCTATCACATTTTAATGTCTTTTTTCAACATAATGATCTTATATATATATAGGTGAGAGGCTTATACTTAAAAAAAGTTGCAGAAGCCTGATGGAAGGCTGTTTATTTTCAAGTGTTCAGACAAAACCTTGAGAAGCCATTAGCATTAGACAGGTATTTGAGTTATAGAACCAATCTGACATTTTCAGGGATTTGCCTGTATTTATTGGTACTCCAAGTGACAATTACATTGTTAAATAAAAAGCTAAATGCCTGAAGCTGCCAATGGAGTAGTTATGAGGACAACACCTAATCATAGAATACTATAAATTACTAAACTGCAGAATTCAAGATTTCCTGATGATCATACTAAATACCTCTTCAGTCTCTACAGTCAATTCATAGAAACTCTTCACTGAAAATTTCTCTATCAATCTAATTGTTAAATATTTAATCTGTAGTTATTCTTCTTCTGCAAAGTCTTAATGAGAAAAATCACCAATGCAACAAATTTGAATCATTAGTCTACAAGTCTCTAATTTCAAATTTTGTGGGTTTTTAATCTTAATAATCTTATTTTTAGTAAAAAAATGTATATATTTACATTTTTACATTCTATTAATTAAGTACAATTAATATTCTTCATACATTTATTTTAAATAACATGTTAATATTTGAAAATTAACAATCTTTAACATTAAATTTATAATCTAAGCTTATAGTTTTTAAGGCTGTAATGGTCCTGAGTACACATCTCTGTGAGCACTTTCAGCATCCCCATGGCTTGACATCAGCTGGCAGAGCACTGATTCAGACTGCTGCACATAAGTGCATAGCAAAGAGAACTCCAAAGTTCCCCTCTTTCGGAAGGCACTGTTATTTTTATCATCAATTAAAGGTTTAGTAGCTCAATTTCACTCCCTTTAAAATGGAAACAGTTGCTGAATTAATGCTATTAAAATAAGGGGTGGGGGGGAACTAAGCTATGATTTCTGTTCTGAAAAGTGCAGCACTTGCACATGCCAGGAATGAAAACCTCTTCAGAATTTTCACAACAGCAATACAGACAACTTTGGTGCCTCGTCTAATTTTGTTATCATCCATCTTAAACTGAAGTCAGCCCAGAAGCTTTTTTTTTTTCCTAAGGATATATTTTTATTTAACTGTAGCTCAAAAAAAAAGATGTGACTCCATTTCTTGTGGGATCAGAGCCTGGTGTCTGAAAATGATAGTCAAACAGAGGAAAGATTTGTATAATGGAAATATAATCCACATTAATAAGAAATAATTACTCATATATACACTGATTAACTAACGCTATTTCTTTCCTAGATCATGGATTGGGTCTTGTTTTGATTAAGGGAAAACAATTCACTGCCATACGAATCAGGTATGTTTCCGGTCTCAGAGCATGAATGAAACATGATTTTTTCTAAGGTATTGTAGAAGACACCTAAGCTAAAGCAGTTTTACATCATATTTCTCACTTTAATTTTCTGTTCCTCCATTTCCTCAAGGTCTCCAAATGGCAATTCCACACTAATGGAAGTATACTTGTCCTTCTATTATTCCCAGGAAGAATGAGATTTCTCAAGTGAATATCTGCTCCATGCAACTTTAAACCCATAGCTGTTTAGATTCAGAAAGTTCACAGTTCAGAGTAATAGAATTCTATAATCAGACAAAAGCAGAACTCTAGCCAGGCACTGGCAATCAGATCCAGTAAAAATGATGACCCATAAAGTTTGTCCATTTCTTCCCAATTTAAAAACTATTCTAATAAAAAATATTATCTCTCCCTAAAAGTAAAATAAAACAAAATGTGCTGAGCTACTGCTATGGCTTCAGCAATAGAAATTATCCTGTCTAAATTACTGGATAAGCCCTTAATCAATCAACTCATTTTAATCAGAAAAAAAGGCAGCACTCCACCCACAACATCTGGGGTTTTTTTCCCAATTTTTCCCAAATGCTAGCACATTAAGATGAAATACAGTACTTTCCATGCTAGAATTGGAAAAAAAAAACAAAACAAAAAAAATGTTTTTCCTTTGTTCCAGAAGATGAAAAAGAAAGCTGATGAGGAGGCAATAAGAACAAATGATAAATACTTATGCGCATATTTGCTATCAGCTAACTGGTCTCATCAATTAATAATACTGAAAATAAAGAAAAGACAAAATTCATTAACAGAATGATAATGTTCATAAGTAATCTTCTGTATTGATGACAGGTTAAACACAATAGCATTTTCATATAACCAAGTTAGCTCAACTGTTTTTGCTCTTTAAAAAGCGCACATCCATTCACTAACCAATAATGTTCTGTCCAGCAATGCCAATGTTACTTTGCTCTGCTTCTCCCATATCAATTATGTGCAGTTCAAGAAAAATGTAACGCCCACATAGTATTTGCCCTGCTGATTAAATAATATCCCATGATTAACAAATTGCTTAGGTTTCTAGATAAATCAGAAGGAAACCACAGGCAAGGCTGTTTACACCTGCTTTCTCTGTAGGGAGCCTAAACAAAAACACCTGCAATAAGAACAACAGATTTTATTGACCCAGTCTGACACAACAAAGTGTAATGTCAGCTATAATAGATAATTTCCCAGCTGCACTGTATTTAAAATTTAACAGAAACATAAAAGAGAAGCAAAAGCAATTTACCAAAAAAAAAAAAAAACAACACAAAAATAAAGCAGGTTAAACAATCAAAATGAGATTTCTTCCCACCAACTCTATCTAGCTATGTGAGGACGGTATTTGACACCTCAGCCCTTTCCATGTCCTCTGTCACCAGGTTGCCTGCCCCATGCACCAGAAGGCCAAATTTTTTCCCTGGTCTTCCTGATGTTGTACCTCTAGAAGTCTTCCTTGATGCTTTTATTATCCTCCTCCAGACTCAACTCCAAGCTTCAAGTGGGCTTTGGCTTTCCAAAGTCCAGACCTGCATGCTTAGATGGCATCTCTACAGTCCTTCTGGATCACCTGACCTGGTTTCCACCACTTATATTCTTTCTTTTTCTATTCCTGAGTTTTGTCAAGAGCTCTTGCTTTGTCCATGCAGGCTTCCTGCTAAATTTGTTTGATCTCCTGCTTATCAGGGTAGGCCATTCTTGAGCCTGGAGGATGTGTTCCCTGAAAACCAACCAGCTCTCCTGAAGCCTTCTTACTCTAGGATCATATACCATTGCATTCACCAAAGCAGAGCAAGCCGAAGTCTGCTCTTCCCAAGTTCATGTTTGGGATCCTGCTATTTGTCTTACTTTCTCCTCTGAGTATTCTGAACTCCACCATCTTGTGTTTGCTGCATCCAAGACAGCCCCTGACCTTCACCACACTGACTAGCTCTTTGTAAAGTATGAAGTTGTTTATAGCATGTGGAAAAAGATACTGGTCACTTGGGAGGAATATAGAAACATTGCTAGGGTATGTAGGAATGGAATGAGGAAGGCCTTCCTGGAATTAAATCCAACACATAATGTAAAAGCCAACAAGTTACAAGTTAAGGAATGCTCAAAAGCTTCTGACATTTAATTGGTGTCCTCTGGGATTCCTCAAAGTGTAAAAGAGGCAGCAACGCAACACATTGTCCATTACTACATTATTCTCTTCTAAATAATTCCAAGAATTCCCTCCCCTCCAAACACCATGAGTCTTAAATGAGCATTTTTCCTTCCTTTATTATGGATAACCCAAGCTATTTAGTCCAAAATAATATTGAAAAATACTTTCTGGCATTGTAATTTGAACACAGCAGCTTTCAGTACAACTTTAAAAGATAATTTATAAGGCATTAAAAATGTGTTAAATCTTAGTAATAACTAAGAAGAATGGAAATAGTAAGAAATCAAAAATTATATTAACCAGGAGCCATGTCTGTCCCTTGTGTCCAGCAGGCAATGCAGACGCCATGGTGGGCAGTGGAGGAGTTTGGCCCCCAGGAACCTATGGCAAGACTGTCTGGAAGAAGACTTCTGAGGGGATGTTGCTGAGTTCAGCGTTGGCCTGTGTGATCAGGTAACTGATGGCAGCATAATATGATGATGGCTGAACCGACACAACAGTTCCTTGAAAACATTTGTCTGTGCCAACAACAGTTCCTTGAAAACATTTGTCTGTGCCGTATTTTGACTACAATTTTTTCACTTGGTTGTCTTATTTAATAAACTTATGTTATGTGGAAATTACTCTAAAGCACGACAAAGCTTTGATAAAGTCACTTTTTAAAGCCCTGCATGGTAACTGACAGATTACTTTTTCTTTTTCAGTGGAGTGAGTGGAGGTGTCTGCAAAGCATAATCCTCATGTGTCTTAGCAAAGGCTGAAGAGAAAGTCCAGTTCATTCTTATGGACAGTGAGTCTATGTTCTGACATCAGGGTGTTGTGATACGTGAGAAGTTCAGAAAGCATCATTCTAGTATTTCAGCTACCAACTAGGTTAATCAGGGTGACCAGAAGTGTGTAGCCTTGTAAAAGGTAGATAGGACATGGTAGAAATGATACCACAGAAACCAGGAGAGAAAATAGCTGTAAATTTAATGACAGGTAGAAGTTACAAGGGCTTTCTGACATGTAGTGAGATAATGGGCAACATAGCTGAAATACATATTTCCCCCCACAAAGCTGTCAGAGTAGCTTTTTCCTGACTGCACATAAATACCTCACTGAATAACTTCAAGTTTTTTTACACAAATACATTCTTTCACTACTGGAATAGGTTAGATTTGATCGTAACTATGAAAACAATCTAAATCTTATAAAGAGTTGGTCTTGCCTCCATCTTATTCTATTTTTATAGGTACCTGAATCATTCATTGATTTTCTGCACATCTGTTGAAGACATTAATGAAAAACTTCTTATTCTCATTTTCAAGGACCTATTCAGCCTTTTAACTCCCTGTATTTCAATTTTTGTCTCCCCAAAACTTTTTCAACCCTTCTTTGAAATAATAATTATTGGGTGGCTTCCCTTCAACCTGATAATTCTTTTTTCCTGTATTAATCCCTACCAATGAAACAACTGTCTACTTCTTGTGTAACCCACATACCAAAATACCCCTTAAGAAAGCATAACTCTTAACAGAATCATTCTTATTTGAGACTACTTTATTATTTTAAAAGGTCATAGCATTCCACCCTGAATATATTTGAAAAACAGCAAAATAGAACCAAGTATGTTGTTGTGTTTACTTACTAGCCTAGTTCAGAAAAGGAACCCATTTCATTTATAATTCAAATTAGTGTTTAAGTGTAATTAATTTTCAGAATAAAGTGTTAGGTCAAATGTTTTCAGCAAAGCATTAATACTGACACTGGTACAGGTACTTCATGCACGACTAGAACATTGATGTGCTTAAAACTGCTTCATAAGGTGTTTTGAAGTCACAAGGTTAGACAGGATCTTACATCACAGGGTGATAATCTCTCTACATATACATATGAAGTTGGAGACTGTGCAGAAGAGCATGCAAGAAAGAGGAAAAAAGGTCGCTTTGGGGAGGAAAGGTTTTCTTTAAAATCTAAGATGTGCTGAAGAGCACTAAACCATAAGCTTTATAACTTTTCCTCTTGATTAATTTAAAAGTCATTAGACTGATATTTAATTAAAAAAAAAAAAGAATTTTAGAGAACTTGAAAATGAAAATCTCACAGAATGTATGTACCCATCAGGACTGTTGCGATTTTTGTTTTATCCTTATCAGAAAGTGATTTTTCAAACAGACAGATTCCAACAATATTCATTACAGAGAGGTTTCAGTGGAAGAAGAAAAAAATCTGCACCTAAGGCATATCATCCCCTCTCCTTTACTGGTGCATTTTCAGTAGCAATCCTTTGAAAATATTAGGACTGCAGGTAAATGACTACTGAGGCACTGGCCTGAGATTGAGCTAACTGAACAGGACATGAGAAACTATGGAACAAGATATAAAAAAACTGGTGGATGTGACAGACAACCATGTGAGAAGCTGACCAAAGATAAGGCTCAGACTGTGAAGGATGGCTGGATTTCACAGGTAGTAAAGGGAAAGTTATGGGTGAAGCAGCTGGACTTTACAGACAGCTGAGGGGAGAAGTAAGGACCTTTCTGAATGTATAGTCTTCCAAGGCCAGCAATGCATAGGCAGCCACATCAGCAGTGCCACGTAAAGCTAAAACTACCTCCATAAGAGTATCAAAACAGTAAACGTGAGCATGGAAATAGTAAAACTGTGACTAGTGGGGAAAAAGTAATTATCAGGTTGCTTATGTGAAAGGAGATGAGGGTTGAGAAAGTGAGGTATAAAGAAAGAAAAAAGGTGGGTTAAAAACCACAAAAGGAGACGATAAGGTGTGCAGTCAGTGCTGGAGGGGGGTTAGCTGCCAAGCAGCTTTGTGCTTGACCACTACAACCAGAATCACAGCGTTAAACCAAACCCATTGTTCTGTGCATGTCGCACAAGTACATCTGGGTCAGGAGGAAGGTGGACACACAGGGAGGAGACAGCGTGTTTACCCTGGTTAATGAGTGAGCACCTGGAAGGAGAAATTGAGCATCCTAGTCTCACCATGTCAGCATCCATTCCAGCCTGATGCTGCTCCCATCTACCAAACACTTTCTAACACAGAGTACTAAATTCATAAAAAGTGAAAGAAATAAATGACTATATACAAAAAATTGTCTCAGTTGGGTTTGGGGGTTTTGACAGTGTGAGATACTCACATGTCAACCGCCTATTTTCAGTGAAATTATTTCTTAGTAGATAAGCATAACTATTTAATGTATATGTTTAGATGTTTCTGACTCAATGAACTGAGAATGGCCACAGTGTAAGTGTAGCGTCAAGTGTGTGAGTTAGCAATCTCAACATACTTTTATAGTTGATGATTTATGTGACCTGTTTTGATATCTATGTTAGACAAGGTGAATCCTAAGTAGGCATTTTCAGTTTCTCTTTATTACCTACAAAGGAAACCTCAAGTGATTACCTGAGAAGCAGACCTTTATTACACTTGAGCTGTCTCTGTTTGGTCAGATGAATCAAACCTAAGTGTCCTTACTTCTCACAAAAATACCTCAAATAAATGTTTTAAAAATAACTCTGTATGTCAGAGATCCCCATTTACTCTTCTTAATCCCTTTATATCCTGCTTTCTCCCACAAGTCTATCAAACAGTTTTTTGGTTGTTTTTTTTTAAGGATGTCTTCAGGTATCATAAATTCAAATGCTTCAGCTGGAAATGGGTAAAAAAAATTTTAAAAATCCCACTGCTTCTCTTTCTTATAATGAAGAGGAGTTAACTCTATCTGCTTTAGCCGTCACATGTCAGTGTGCCTCAGGAGCGTAGAGGTAATCATACTGGTAAGAAAATCATTACTTTGAAGGCCAACGTTCATTTATTTAAAATCCAAAATTTTATTTAACCCAAATATATTTATCTCTTAATAAAACAATAATGACCACACCTGTGCAACTAGATTTACAAATTTACAACCCTAAGATTACACAGAGAGTTAAACAAATATACAGAAAAGCACCTAGGAAATTAGGAGCTGATCACCAGCTGAAGCCCCTGACTGCCTTGTCTTCAGAATCCTACCTACCACCTGCACAGCTCACTTCCTAAATAAGTTTGTTTCTGACCATAATATCAATTATTCTGAACCTGTAGAATGACCAACAAATGTGAAGACAAAATACCATGACTACTGTTTTCTAGGATAAAGCTTTTGTCCCTGTCGGTTTACAGAGCTCCTAGTCTGTGCTTCTCCTAGGAAAGGACAGCTACCGTCCTAATCTCAATTTCATTGCATTTGTCCTTATAAGGAATTTATAACAACATAAAAGAAAAGCAGCACCAGCTGAGTCTGAGTGATAAATGTAGAAAACTTTTACCTACAGCTGCATTTTATAACTAAATTCAGAAACCTAGCAATGCAGCTCTATGACTCCTCAAATTGCTGGGACAAAGATAGTTTGTATGTGCATTTACAAACCCAGAATACCTATTTTCAAATATCAATACCTATTAAAGTAGGCAACCATTATATATATCTTTTTATAAACATCACATATGAACTTTTATGATTTTTGTTTTCTTCTCTTCATACGTAAAATGTAGGATTTAAAAGAGAAACCATATGCAAGCATATAATTCTTAAAAATTAGTAACATTCTAATAATCTATAGGTTTTATACAGTAATGAAAAATCCTATCAAGAAATTTTTAAGAGGGAATGAGGAAGACTTTTAACATATTTCAATGAGAAGCAATAACTGTAACAAGCTTAGTTATATTAAATCCTGCATTCTCACATTGATTTGTTGCCAGACTTGCACTATTTACAAGAAAATAAGTATTTATTGCTGTCCCTGAAATAAATGGTCAGCTATCTATTGCTAACAAGATAGAGTAATTGAGAGAAAACAAGTGCATTGATCCTAGTCTCCTGTTTCCAACTGAAGGAATGACTTTTTGACTAACAGCAAGAGTAAGAAGTTTTACCTACATCAAATATACCGTTGCAAAGTTCAGACAACCAGGCCCATCACTTTAGTATGAACTCAGATAAGCTTATTATTATCATTTGCCAACACATGGGATTTTAAAGTGGACTTTGTTTCTCAGTAAAGTGCCTAGAGGTGGCACTTAAGGTGATATTCTAACGCTCATTAAAAATATTATTCCTAACTAGGACCAGCTAGCTAAGTCAATCAGCAAACTAGTTTCAGACCTGAAACCAGCTTCATTAAAGGCATCTGTGGTTTATTACTCTTGTTTGAATTGTTTTCAGATGGACAGTCATCATCATATTTAACTATTCTGACGCTTCCTCTCCTTACTTGCTGAGTTACGTGATTAAGAGCTAATCACCACTACAAACACAAGAACCTGGTGTGGAGCAAAGACCCAGGGGCAGGCAGGGGCATCCCAATACCCTGGCCAGGGATACAGCTCCCAGCCCAGTCCACCCCATATCTCAAGGGAGCCTCAGTCCTGGGGGCCCAGGGACACCCCACACCAGGAGTCAGCGGGGACAGTCTACGGTCATCTCAGAGACTGAGCGGGGTCCCTGCCCAGCAATGGGGCTCATCGTGGAGTGTAGAGGAACAACATTCAGGATTGTGCATGTCTGATTACGGGAAGATTGAAGATGGATTAAAGATGGGAAAAAGGAAGGATCAAGATTGTGAAATACCAAGCATGGGAAGAGAGAGGAGTAAGGGAATAAAATGGTCCCTGGTCATCATGCTTGTCTTGCCATGTCTTGCACCTCACCAGTACAGTCTGCCCTATCTCCTCATTAACTTCATTCCAACCTTCCTAGACAAAGAGGGACTCTCTGTTTGGTGTGCATGTCACTTGTGCTGAGGGCTTTTTGCCTCTGTCAATCCATGTGTCCAGCTGTGTGTTTATACCCTGTGTAGAAGTGCCTGCATGATGGACTGGAGCAAATGCTGTACCTCACTGCAGCTGCAGCTGTCATGCACCTATCAAGCTACCAGTTTTGGCCAACCCCATCATGAACGATGGCTAAAATTCATTTGTAACTGTACCTGTATACATGCTAAAATATCATAAAATATTTTTGAATAATAACAGAGTTTTAAAAGTCTCCCTTACACTACCTTTTTCTTTTAACATTTATTTTTAAAAATTTACTGTCAGTGTTCCAATTCTGTACCTCAGGTCTGTTCACTGGGGTTTGAAATTTTGTATATGCTATTCAGAGAGTTAGCTCATGATGGCTAAAAGGGAGTGTTTCAAATGAAGAAATAAGACTGAAAAACTGCCAATGGAATTCCTAATATGGCTACATGAACTGCATTTTAAAAAGCTATTCCACTTAATTTAAAAAAATGTTTGGGATTAAACACAAAAAGGTTGTAGATTTGTGGAATTGTATCAGGATATTTGGAAAAATAGCTATGTGAAGCAAAACTCAAGTCATTATTAATTTTATGTATTTTCTCTGCTATTCTTCTCTTGCAGTCTGAGGACTTAAATATACAACAGACTCCAAGGATTGACTCATAAATTCATGGAAATCTTGCAATCATTTGGTAACTTATTTTAGCAATGCAAGTGACTATCTTACAGGAGTTACAGAAGTCACCACTGGAATAACTTTTATGGTAAAGAAAAAAGTGTATTTTACCTTGGGGATTACTGAGATAGGTCCTCCTCAGAATTTTGTAAATATTGGCAGTCTTGTACTCCTGTACTAAGAGCAGGAAGTGGTTATGCTAGGACAAGGCCTAGCACTACAACATGATGAAATGAAGTGTTTTGCACTGTGTGGTCGCTGAGTAGTGATTTCCCCATCTTTACATAAAGTTGTAAAGGTGGACCCATGGCAACTCATACTAAGCACAAAAACAAGCACACAGGAGAAAGTTACATTTCTATAAGCTAATGACTGTTGTTTTTTTTTTTTTCACATTTTCCAATGCATACTAGCTCAAGAGCTTTATTAGCATCATCTTGAAAATGAATAACCTATGCAGTTCTTGTTCTGTAATGCTGGTCTCTCCATTGTGTTTGCTTAGGTACCAGACTGGCTTAAACTGAAAAGCTAAACCTAACTAGGAAACAGAAATTAAGTATTCTTCCTCCTAAGTCTCTTGACAGGTCTGATTTAATAGTTATTCTAAGAACACGCCACACCAGGGATTCGGTTGCCACCACTTATCATTTCTATTAATTGCGTATTGGTCAAACCTACATTTAGCACAAGATTGCAGTAAACACCAGCAGCTGCAGCACTCTACAGTCTCTAATGGAAAGTGAGCTAAGGACTAAGGATATGTAAAGGACTGAAGGGTGTGCTGGAAAGAACACAGATCTGTAATCTAATAATTATGGTACCCAGGTTTAGATTCCAGTTCCTATCTCAAGTATTTATTTATTAATCCACTGAAGGTGTAATAGATAATTAATCAGTCCTGTGAGTAGGGATTGGAAACCTCAGTTTCAGGGTCCTCATATGAATGTTAGAATTATAAAATATCAACTAAAGTTGTATTTCTTCTTTCTTGCATCCTTTTTGCCTGCTGTAATTTTAACACCGCACAGTGGCAAAGCAGGAGCAGAATGTGTCTCCACTTTGAATAGCCACAGAGAGGCCATAAAATCAAGTTCCTGGGAAGTAAGAAGTTTAAGTTTTGACAGTCTTAAGCAGATGAAGAAACAGACTCTGGATTTCCCACCACAGTGGGTTAACTCCCAGCAGGCAGCTAAGCTTGACACAGCTGCTTGCTCACTTTCCTCACCCCAGTGGGATGGAGGAAGAGGAAAGGAAGAGTAAAAGCAAGAAAACTTGGGGATCAAGATAAGCATTGCTTAAGAAGTGAAGGAACAGTAGAAGAAGAGAGAGAGAAAGAAAACAAAATAAGTGATGCAAAGGCATCATTCACTACCTCCCACAGGCAGACTGATGCCTGGCCACTCCCTGAGCAAAAGACAGCTATTGTCCATAAATTCTGGTTCACTCCTTTTTATTGCTGAATATGACATTTTATGGTTTGGTTAGTTCAAGTCATCTGCCTGGTTCTGTTCCCTCTCGTGCTCTTGAGTATATCCCAGTCTGTTCACCAAGGGACAGAACGAGAAACAGAGATGGCCTTGATCCTGTACACACTGTTCAACAATAGTGAAAACACCCATGTTATCAACACTGTTTTAGCTGCAAATCTAAAACACAGCACCACATGAGCTGCTATGAAGAAAATTAACTACATCCCAGCACACCTAGACTAAAAGCTCAAACAGGAGGCAACATGTAAGATGGAGAAGACAAATCAACCTTCACCCTTTGCAGGAAGAATAAGCCTGCAACAAGGCTGTACATGTCACAGAATCACATGATAGGGGTTGGAAGGGACCTCTGGAGATCACTGAGTCCAATCCCCCTACCAGAGCAAGGCCACCTAGAGCAGGTTACACAGGAAGGCATCCAGGCAGGTTTTGAATGTCTCTGGAGAGGGAGACTCCACATGGAGTCTCTGGGCAGCCTGTTCCAGTGCTCTGCCACCCTCAAAGTAAAGAAGTTCCTCCTCATGCTTAGGTGGAACTTCCTGAGCTCAAGTTTAATTCCATTCCCTCCTGTCCTGTCACTGGGCACCACATCACCAGAGGATTCTGAGGTAAGAGAGATGAGCGTGTGCCAAGAGAGAAAACCTGAAGCCTTGCAGGTCAGCCTTGCTTTGGGCCAGATTTTTCATTCTCTTGTATACAAGAGAACTGGTATCCAAGATAAATGTGTGAAAATCAGGAACTGAAACAACAGATTTTTCAGATGACTTTATGCATAAATGAGTAACAGTGTCAGTGACTGTAATTATAAAACCTCTCTCTGAACTTTTTACATGTATTATTGCAGCTTTTGCAAGAGTTCTGCTTAGAGAAATAATGACAACTGAAGGAAAACAAAGAAATCAAATCCTAAGGACTGCGTAGCTGTAATTTCTGTATCATAATTTCTGGGGAGGGGGGATGTTCTGTAGGTACAAAAGTACACTGTATCAGCGCTTCTTCAAAGTTAAAAGTTAATGACACCTGAACTGTATAAAATGTGGTTTTTAGTTCTAGGATTAATGGGGATGTTTTTCCCTCTTTGGTATGCTCCTATGAACCCTGGAGAGAGAACTGAAATATTGACTTAGTAGATATGAACTACAAAAACTTTCAAGTTGCCCCACAAACAAATAGTCTTTAACTGATATATTTTAACAATAATTGCATTATTATTAAAAGGAAACACTTTCTCATCCACTTGAAATTACAGTTGGCACGCATTTGCTTCAGAAAAATTTAATTTTAGAAAAGGTTTGTATGAGCCCAGCTGCTAGAAACATCTCAGTCACCAAGTACTTCTCATTAATAAATTTTCTTTAAGATTAGTGGGAGTCTGAGGAACCAACAACATGTTAGCCAAAATTGAAAATATGTGATTTAAAGTATTTGAATATTTTCCTATATTTGCATGTCCTCATGTCACAGGAATGTTCACTAATACAAGACACCATTTAGAGACCTTTTTCATAACTTCACTCTACCTAGGATATGATAATTTCTTACTGTACCTATTAAACTTATTCAGTAAGTGAAGAGTTACATATGCACAAAGCAAATTTTTGAAGAATTAATTATAGATGAATGTTTGTTGTCTCCCCATGAATTGTAAAAAGAATGTTTGTTTTGGTGTGCTTCAGCACAGCCTTTCATAATGTACCACAGAAACTGTTCAGGACATCACTTAGGATGGATGTTAGTTTCTATTCAATATTCCTGTTCAAACTTGCACACATATGTAAGTATACATCTAATTAAATTACGCATCTTTTATGCCCCATAAATACATTTCCTTCAGCTTAAAAATCTTTACTTATTCCCCACTATTCTTCAAAGCACTAGGTAAAAAGCAAAATATCCCATTTTTGACTAAAGTTAATATATGAGAGTCTTCCATGAAATTGAAAATACTTAGCAAGGCTCAGAAAAAAAAAGTCTTCTACTTTTCATTTTACTAAGCTATTTAAGCAGTTCTTTTCTTTCTTACTGCATTTGTCAGAGCTGTTCAGGTTTATTATCTGTCTTAATTGACTTGGTATTTTTATTAAAAATGCATCCTCTACATTTGAGCTTAAATATATTTAGCCCTAATTTAAAAGTTAATTAACTTAAAATTAGGGCTGATCAGCTGAATTTTGTGTCGAAATAAAATCATCATCTACACCTAAAAATTCACTCTGTCAACACACTGTCAGTTTACAGTATATTGCCCTTCAGAATACAAACAGAATCTTTTTCCTGAAATCTCAGATGCATACTTCAATTCCAATCTTGCAGTGGTAAACCTACTATGGAACATTAGTGTTATGCAATTCTAAAATATTACTGTTATAATTTTGAGGAAGGTGTACTACAGATGGCAAGTGGAATGACTGACATTAAACAGTGAAAAATTTTATCTACCTGATATGCTTCCTAAGGTGTAAAGGCAAAGTTCTCAAATGATGGACTTCACAATGTTCACCAAACCAAAGCTGCTACTGACAAACCTTATGCCATCATTGGGGATTACAGGCAGGCTCTGACAGGTAGACACACAGAAGGAGTAAGGATGAGGACCTAAGAAAGGCTGGAGGGGGAGAAGTCAGGAGGCAGGACAACATAACTGTCAGGAATGAATACATTTCATAATCTCTCACAAAGCACTGAAAGGAATTCTTACTAAAAAATAAGCAGTCACACTAATTAGTGTTAGATTATTCATACGTGACAAATTATCGGTACTTTTTTGTTATCATGTTTTAAAAATCACTTTTCTACAAATTACAATTCACACATTTTAAACAAAAGACTTCATCAGAACTTTTACTTCAATTAGGCAAAATTTGTCATGTTCCCTGTAATACTGAACTTGATTTGAACTCCATGAAATCAGCTTTTAATATGCAGTGGTAGATCAGAATGTATTAATCATCAGTATGGACCACAGAGTCAGAATTCTGGCTGTAAGCAGTATCTTGTTAGCGAAAGATTATGAAGTACTATTTTTGAAGTTACTTTTGGAAAGATTACCTACCTATTTACCTTTCCAAAGGAAAATTCACCATAATATACACTAGACACACTTATATTGAGTATCAAAATATTTCAGTAAAAAACAAAAATATGTGAGGAAGACTCAGACTCTCCTTATATTACAGATCATCTATTGAAGAAGACAGAGACTGAATGACTTGCCTACGGCTGCACAGGAAACGTGTGATGACTTGACTGTAATGCTTTTTTCTACATTGCGAGTCCACTTGAAAATTCTTTGAGAGACAGAATGACTTCCTTGGAGACGCAGCCTACCTTCTGCCTCTCCAGACTGCCAGAACTGACCAGCTGCAGGAATCAGTACACCTCCTGGGAGACAAAGTGCTTGAGGGATTTGTACTTCCTCCAACTCAGTGAGAGTTGGAATTAATGCAAATTAATGTGAAGTAAGGATGCAATCTGTTGGTCAGTGTGTGCACAAAACTCTCACAAACAAGGGTACACATTTTCTAAACTTAAACGAAGACTTGTAACTTTCCTGATAGTACTCCCTACCAACTTTCCCTGATGATATGAAAAGCATAATAATTATATGTTAATATTAACAGAAATATATATATTATATATATTTTTGACAAATAAATTTAAATTTTAAATTTTATAAACTGATACATAAAGCATTTTAAACATTAACAACACCTACAGTCTTTATAACTAACTATTTGAAATCTGGATACATTTCAGGTTAAAATGAACAAATATAGAAAAAAGAAAAAATCAACCCATTATTTTACAATCCGTAATCCAGCTAAAAAACGCCTTCATTACACTAAATAGCTTCCCAATATTTGGTAGAATCAGAGAAACATAGAGCGGTTTGGGCTGGAAAAGACTTTAAGGATCATCTAATTCCACCACCCTGCCATGGGCAGGGACACCTTCCACTAGATCAGGTTGCTCAAAGCCCCATCCAACTTGGCCTTCAACACTTCCAGGGAGGGGGCTCCCATAACTTTTCTGGGCAACCTGTTCCAGTGTCTCACCACTCTCACAGTGAAGAATTTCTTCCTAATATCTATGCTAAACCTACCCTCTTTCAGTTTAAAGCCATTACCCCTCCTCCCATCACTACACTCCTTTATAAAGAGTCCTTCCCCATCTTTCCTACAGGCCTTCTTTAAGTACTGCAAAGATGCTATAAGGTCTCACTGTAGCCTTCTCTTCTCCAGTCTCAACAACCCCAACTCTCTCAGTCTGTCCTCATAGGGCAGGTACTCCAGCCCTCTGATTATCTTCATGGCATTCCTCTGGACCCACTCAAGCAGGTCCATGTCCTTCTTACGCTGGAGGTCCCACAGTTGAACACAGTCCTCCATGTGGGGTCTCATGAGAGTAGAGTAGAGGGAGTTAATCATGTCTGTTGACCTGCTGGCCACAATTATTTCAATGCAGCCTAGGCTGTGATTGGCTTCCTGGGCTGCAAGCACACATTGCTAGCTCATATTCAGTTTTTTATCAACCAAAAACCTGAAATCCTTCTCCCCAGGGCTGCTCTCAATGCACTCCACCCATCCTGTATTTGTACTTGGAATTGCCCTGTTCTAGCTGCAGGACCTTGCATTTGCCCTCGTTGAACTTCATGAGGTTGGCATGGGTCTACCTCTCAAGCCTGTCAAGGTACCTCTGGATGGCATCCCTTCCATCCATGGTGTTGGCTGCACCACACAGCTCGGTACAATCAACAAACTCGCTGAGAGTGCACTCAATCCCACTGTCCATGTTGCCAACAAAGAGGTTAAAAAGCACCGGTTCCAATATCGACCCCCGAGGAGTGCCACTTGTCAATGCTTTCCACTTCGACATCGAGACATTGACCACAACACTTTGAGTGTGACCATCGAGACAACTCTCTCTCCAGTGAGTGATCCATCTATCAAATCCATGTCTCTCCAATTTAGAAAGAAGAATGCTGGGAGGGACAGTGCCAAATGCTTTGCACAAGTCCAGGTAGATGGCATCAGCTGCTCTTCCCTTATCCACCAATGTTGTAACCTCATTGTAGAGGGCCACCAAATTTGCCAGGTGTGATTTGCCCTTAGTGAAGCCATGTTGGCTATCACCAATCACCTCATTATACAGAATTGTAATAGTTCTGGTGCACAATCATGGGCAAGTTCTATTTTCAAAACATGTTTGATGAGTTATCAACACATGAAGGAAGACATAATGGCTGCATATTGGAGAATTTTGACACATTTTTATACTTAAACACTGAATATGTTGTGAAAGTAAATCCATTCTTCACGAAATCAGGAATCTAAAAGTACAGAGAAGACAGCAATAATGGCAGTATTTCAGGCTGCTTTCTGTGAGCAGATGGACATGAAGCACAGCTAAAAGATACTCACATTGAAAGAAAAAAAGAAGAGGTTAAAAACTAAACAGAAGCATCCTTCAACATGAAAATGTGAAAACTAAAGGAAAAAGCAGGTCTTTCAAATTGATAGAAAAAGAGAGTGTAGTGATAGGCTTATAAAGCATGTTCTAGCCCACTGGCACATCAGCTTCTGATCAGCTTCAATTCTTGACGGGAATTGAAACACTTGAAAAAACAATCTTTAATAAATATTTATTCTAATTGCCTCACGAAAAATATAGCCATGTCTGAAATAAATGACGTGCTTAGGGCAGGCTTCATATAGGAAACCAGTTCACCACCAACACCTCTGTCACCTCACTATGACAGGTTGTAGTCACTATGGTACAGAAAGATCCCTCTGGAAAACTGCATACTCTCTGTCTCACATGTATGACCTAGAATACTAGAAAATTGGTGAGCAACTATGAAGTATGTGAACAAGCAGAGACCAAACAGAGAAAAAGAACAATGAGCTAACAGGCATCAAAGTAAAAAAAAAAAAAAGCCAACTTTTTCAATCACAAATCAAACTACATTGTTGCTCTAGAACAACACTGAGACAGTTCTGATTTGAGCAAACCATTGGCTACCACCACAGGATCACCCGGGAGAAAGCCATGAAGGATTTCATTCTCTCTGGAATCTTTGTAGCTTCACTCTATATTCATCAAGAAAAGGAAATCAGTCATCCTTGTATCAGCATTATGGCTGCATGGAAATGGGGTTGGACTCGATGATCTCCAGGGGTCTCTTCCAACCCCTAACATTCTATGATTCTATGATTCGATGATTCTATGATTCTATTCTGTAAAACCCAGTTTCTGAGATAGGCTGTTTAGTTGCATGGGATGAGCAAAGGTTGCATCTACCTTGTTTCAGTTCCCTAGTGCCTGCCATCAGGAGGAAGGAATAAAACTTCCAGTTAAAAAAGTCCCCCATATTACTACCAACCCATAAAAACCAGCTCTAATTACATATCTGAATCTTTCTGGTCCTAGCAAGTGCTCACATATTTCTTATTTAATTCTTGATACATATTTCAGAGAGGAAGAGATATGTTAATGTTAACTTATAACATCAAAACTAGCAACACATGCAATTTATATTCATTTTTTAAATATATGAAAGGGGTATTGGTGTCCTTGTTTTTTCTACAGCTACTCAAATGTGGATGGTGAAAAAGAATAGAATATATGAAGGAAAAAGTAAAGATCACAGAATCTTAGAATCATTTTGGTTGGAAGAGACCTTTCAGAGCATTAAGTCCAATCATTAACCTAGCACTGCCAAGTCACCACTAAACCACGTTCTTCAGCACCACATCTGTACATCTTTTAAGTGTGTTTTGAACTGCCTCAGTAATCGCTCTTCTACTATCACTAAACTTAATGCTTCCTGTATGTTGCATGCATATGTATCTAGATATGTTAAATCCACAAATCCAGCATGAAACTTGTCAGCAGATATATGTTCATCGCTATCTCTAGCTCCTGATATTTTAATCATTCTTCTCTTTACCAATTAATACATACACGTTTATATATAGTTATAGCTGTAAACTTTGGCACCATTAGATACAACTTGGCTTTCAGCCAAGATTTTATATTTTATTCCTTTAAGGTATTAATTTCTTAAGTCATTGAAGTATCTTCTTATTACCCAGAAGTCAGGGAAATTCAACCCCCCCCTATGATTCCAGTTTTACTCTGCCAGGGATTTCATAAATGGCCACAAACTCTGTTCATGGCAAAATTAAAAAAACAGTAGTAAGATTTTAATAAGTTGTGGCTTGCTCTGTACTTGAGTCATCCAAACACAGCAGGTTGTTTTGTATTATTGTGGTAGTCTGCAACTAAGTTTTGTAGGAATTATTCCAAATATATCAGTGTTCTGCTTTTAATATGGAGAAAGACAAATTATTCTAATATACTATTATGGTTAGTAGGAAAACAGCTCAATATTGCTAATTAGGCCATTTGTCATATCCTCTGTTTCAGTTTTATTATATACATGGGCATTGTGTTTGTTGTTTTTGCTTTGGTTTGAGGTTTTTTTCCCCTAAACCATTAGGAATATAAAAACAAATCAGGTAATAGTCTGTTAGTACACTATTTACCCCCAGAGTACAGTATTATGAATGCAGTTAGCTAAGTACAGGGTATGAAAGGCTATCTTAAAAATTTAATTTAATCTAAATGTCTTACATGTAGCTTTTGTTTGAGTGTGCCACTGGAGCAGAGTGTGGTTTCAGCTATACTAAATACATAGAAAATACCTTTAAAAATTGAGATTATCAAACAGATATGGAGAACCAATCTAATCAAATTTATTTTAAGACTTTTAGTATAACTGTAGTTTCTAAATGTTGGGGGTTTTTTTTAAGCAAAGAAGAAATAACCTTCAATAGCAATTTTGGGTGTTAGTATTTCCTGTAGACATGTGAACAAAATTTTATCGTGTAATATTATATCAGAAATGTAGCTGGTTTCTCTTATCTATTTGTACCTGCATAATAATTCCAGTTAAAACAAAAAACAAACCTAAACACATTTGTAAAGTAGTAAAATAGGCTTATTTGCTCCTTTTTTTTTTTCTCTCAGAATAAGCTGTAGTGATTCCAGTGAACCTTTGTCAGGGATAAATGCAGCCAAAGTCAGCAGTAACTACCCAACTTCTATTAGTTTTAATGAGGTTGGCAAGGCTGATTTCTTGCACGTCATATAGAATACTTAGTTCTGATGGTTTATATTACACTCGGTTAAATCAGGAAATAAGTTCAAAAGCAGCTGATTAACGCGTTTGAGGTCAGTTTTCATACTTTGTCATTTGCTTTTCTGTTATATTTCACATATTCTATTTTTTTTCAGTTTCTGTAGACTTAAATATGACTACACAAGACTTGTAAGAAACATATCAGCTCTTTTAATGACACAAGATACCTTTAGTATGCAGTTATATCATAAAACAAAAGAGAAGGAAAAGAAATCAAAAAACTAAGATAGGCATTCATTTCATATTGCTGTATCACACTCACTATAGACTACCCTGAACACAGGTATGTATTCCTAACTCATTTATACAAGATGCAAAGTCAAAATTCCTACACAAATGACAAACATTTGCATCTGTGCCTATAGATAAGTCCCATTAATTTCCACAAGAGCTCTACATGACTCAGTGAAGGATGACAGCATGCTATATGAATATTTTGCACATGTTGTTGCCTCTTTCTCAGCAAGTAAGTCTGTAACATATTCGAAGTGGTATTTTGTATATATAATAAGAAAACCCTATATAAAATACTGCAAATTTCCACCAATGCAAATGGAACCTCTTTTGTCTATAGAAAAAACACATTAAATATAAATATGTTTACTATTTAAAACCAATGACAAATTAAACCACTTTTTTCACTGAAATGTTGCCATTCAGTAAGAGACATGCTTAAAAGAAAAAATAGTAGAAAATAAAAAGTACATTATAAAGGATGCAAACAATGGGCTAGTGTTTACAGTCAGTAAACTGTAGATTTTCTGAAAACTTGAATTATACTAAGGTTATGAATCATTTAGGAGATTATGAGTACACACAGCTCTAAGAGGAAAAAAAAATTATCTCCAACGAACTAAAAAAATTAAGTTTATTAGCACTTCTATTATTTTTATAGCATTTATATTATTTTTACCACTTATGATCTATGTGTTAATAACACCTATTTGACTTTTTGTCATCTGAATGACTAAAGAAGGTAAAAGACTTAATCCTGAAGGTACATGGCTAGGAGTCAGTAATATTATTGGATTTTAGGCAGAAAAAGTATTAAAGGTCACAATTCTGTTCATGTAGCACATATCAGTTTTCATTTCCATTGGCTTTTTTGCTAGGCAATACATAAAGAACATTAAATTTCGTATCACAGACTGACATAGTATAGCATTTGTCTATCTGTATCTCACCATTTTCCCCATGTATGTCAATGTCAGTCTGTTTATAGTCACAGAACACTAATATCCCTGTGAAAACGTAGTGATTGGTAGTATATGACAATGAGTACATGTCTTAGGAGAAGTGGCTGAAGGAACTGGGGCTGTTTAGCCTGGAGAAAAGGAGGCTGAGGGGATACCGTACTGCTCTCTACAACTACCTGAAAGGAGGTTGTAGAGAGGTGGGGTTCGATCTGTTCAACCAAGTAACAAGAAATAGGACAAGAGGAAACAGCCACAAGTTGTGCCAGGAGAAGTTTAGGTTTGATATTAGGAAAAATTTCTTTACTGAAGGGATGATCAGGCATTGGAACAGGTTACCCAGTGGTGGAGTCTCCAAACCTGGAGGTATTTAAAGTATGTGTAGACATAATGCTTAAGAGTATGGTTTAGTGGAGGACTTGTCAGTGTTAGGTTAATGATTGGTCAACGTTCTTTTCCAATCTAGGCAACTCTGTGATTCTGAGTATGTTTTTGTGCATCCACAAACTTCCATAATTTAAGAGAAACAGTTCCATAGGAAAAGCCTGCAACAATTTCCCATTCTATGAATATGGTCTCAAATACTATTTCTGAAAAATCTAGATATTACAGCTAGATTCAACACCTGTTATAGTAAAAAACTTCATACAATGGATGAATTCACTTTACCATCCACCCTTCTAGTTGAGTGCCAAAATGCCAAACAGACTTTACAGACTCCTCAGAATTTGCAACAGCCATAAGGATAGCAACAAACTCTGATTTAAAATGGATTCTCGAGAGCTGATACTACTGATATCTGCCAATGGCATATCTTTAGCTATGGCTCATCCTTTTCTACCTTTCTGCATTCTAGCACGTCCCATATGTTGAAGAGTCAAAATCTCTGATCTTACACTGCCAGCTCAACACTGGGTGAAGGTGTCTGGTTGGTGAGGGCACCCTTAGCTCCAGCTAACAGACTGTATAAAAGACCTCGTTTTTTACTTGCTTATGTACTTATTCCCTCATTCCATTGACCTAAGCCATAAAGGGAAGTAATAAGAAGCAGAGAAGCAGATGTTTCTACTTTCTCTTGAAAGACAGAAGGTAAGCGGGAATATCAAAGTTCAAATAAATTTGCTCAACTTATTCTATCCCTATATTTCATTTAACATACTGTTGTGCTGATTCCGCCATCATCATTTTATGCTGCCATCAGTTGCCTGATCACATAGGCTAACACCGAACACAGCAATGTCCCCTCACAAGTCTTCTTCAGACAGTCCTGCCACATGTTCCTGTGGGCCCAGCTCCTCCACTGCCCACTGTGATGCCAGCATCACCTGCTGGACACAACAGGAAGAGATGGCTCCCTCAGCCAGCCTTCACAGTGAAAGACACCACCGAGAGAGCTCAGCAAGATGCAACCAGCTCCAACAGAAGCCACACCCAACAGAAAGCTCCTCCAACTGATCAGCTCCTGGTTAATATAATCCTGGCCTTGGCCATACCGCATCCACAACCACCTGGGGGAGGACAGAGCCACAAAGCCACAGGTGGGCCAGGTTCTGCCTCTGGAAGATGAAGCCAATAGGAAAAACAAGACACACTGCTAAGTTGTGACTCATTCACAGGTCAACTCCAACTCAGGGCCCACAGCTCAGGCCCCAGCACTTCACATACAAAACACCCATAGGCTGTAGAACTAACGGCCACTATTATCTGCAAAAATAAAATAACAGTAAGCTACTAAGAAAAAGCCATATAAGCTTTGCAGTCTTCTTTAAACCTCTCATCTTAGGCAGGACACAATTTACATGGTCAGTTGCTGTTAATCAATGTGAGAGATTGATTGCCTCACCCATTGAAGGCTTTTTTTCCTATTGCCATATTCTAACCAAAAAATTATATACAGTTCCATTATTTTTAGATTTGCTCTACTGAGGCTTTTTGGTGAATTTTTCCGCTGATGCATGTTCTATTTGTTCAAACTAATTTCCATATTTAATCCCAAGGGTTTATTTCCTTACCACCCATTGGAATTTTATTCATTTATTTTTAATCATCTTTCACCTCTTTATTAACCTCTCCCGTTATTTGTCTATTATAGTCTACCTTTGTTCTAACTCAGTTTCAATTATTTGAACATGGATTAGTTTTCAGGATGTTTAATCACCTAATTACAGTACCAGTTTAACTATAATGAAATATCTTTTGAAAACAGCACTTGAGTGATGATTGATACGAAAATATCAATAAAGCACTATGTAACATTGTTTTAACCTCCATTCTGAGATTTAGAAACTTGTGAAGTCTTCAGTTTGCATTTATTTTAGTTAAGTATTATCACTTCATTTTAAATGCTGTTCGTTTGACTATATTCCATAAATATTGGCACCACCACAGAAAATGGTTATACCTGAGCAGTTCCATTACTTCAATATCAGCAATAAGGTGAGTGGCTCACCTAGTAAGTACTCTGTCAGTTGTAAAAAGCAGATGCCATATAGGCATCAATTTGAGGGTCAGGAACTTCCTAAGACCAAGGTAGCTTCTTTGTATTTGACAAAAGACTACACTGTACACAAAAATAATAGTAGTCTAAGGCACCAGGTGAGTCTACTTCTAGTCATTTCTCCTTTATCATACCAACAACTAATCTTACACAGCAGTGCTGCCTGCATTTGCAACTAATGAATTGTTTTTCATGCAATGAACTACTGCAATACATTTTTCAGGCCATAAAAAGCAAAATCTTCACCAAAAATGGAACAAGAACAAAAAGTCATACAGTTGACAATGTTTTCTGGTATATTTCAATAACAATTTCTCCTCCGTTCTTAATACCAATTTCAACTAGCAAAAAACCAAGCAACAATACTGTTAAGATTGTATTATATTATTAAAGGGTTAGATGGTAATGCTGACTTCTAAATGCTACAGGTTAATTTAGTTAGGTTTTCATAGTACCTCTGTGTGGTAAGATATCACCTGCTTTTACCATGAAGTTGCTATGAGACAACATCCGAAATATTAAGACATTGAAGTTTCAGTAAATCAGATCTTAGCACAAATGAAGTGTGTACAGTGGCTCTGGTTTTAAAACAGACTGTTCATTCTTCCAAGATATAGCTTTCTTCAAAAAATATTTTTTTACTATGGAAAAGACCAAGGATTGTTTTAGCTCATTACTGAGAAAAGAAGCTGGCAAAAAAACTGAAAAAATGGGAGGCAAAAATGAACCAACCAACTTAGAAATATTTCAATTCTACAATGAATCCCATTGCTATACCAGAAAACTTTGAACAGAGTTGTATATTTTTAGACACACATCCATGCTCTCCTGAGATCTAGAAAATCACGCAAAAAGTGAGTAAGCAATCTACTTTGATATCAGGTGAGCCATGTGATATCTCTACAAAAAACATTTGAAAAGACTATTTCATCTATTATGAAGAAGCAAGTGAGTCCAGTGCGATAGGTTGATACTGGCTAGATGCCAAGTGCTCACCAAAGCTGCTCTATCACTCCTCACCTCAACAGGGGACAGGAGGTATAACAAAAGACTTGTGGGTCCTGATACAGACAGGGAGATCACACACCAGTTTATGTCATGGGAAAAACAGACTCAACTTGGGGAAAATTAATTTAACTTATTACCAATCAAATCAGAGTAGGTTATTGAGAAATAAAAATTAAATCTCAAAAATACCTTCCATCCCACTTCCCCCTTCTTCCCAGGCTCACCTTCATTCCCAAATTCTCTACCTCCTCACTCCCCTGAGCAGCATAGGGGGACAGGGAATAGGAACTGCAGTCAGCTTACTACACATGGTTTCTGCTGCTCCTTTGTCCTCAGGAGGAGGACTCTTCACACTCTTCTGCCTCCCCAGCACTCTTCTCCTACTCCAGCACAGGGTCCCTCCCACAGGAGAAAATTCTCCATGAACTTCTCCTCCTTCAGAAACTTCTCCAGTGTGGGTACCCCATGGGATCACAAGTCCTACCAGCAAACCTGCTTCACTGTGAGCTCCTCTCCACAGACCCTGCCAGGACCCTGCTCCAGTGTTGGCTCTCCAGGGGATCACAGCCTCCTTTGAGCATTCACCTGCTCTGGCAAGGGGTCCTCCATGGGCTGACGGTGGGTATCTGTTCCACCATTAACCTCCATGAGCTGCAGGGGGACAGCCTGCCTCACCATTGTCTTCACCACAGGGTGCAGGGGAATCTTTGCTCTGGTGTCTGGAACACCTCTTCCCCCTCCTTCTTCACTGAGCTTGGTGAATGCAGGGCTGTTTCTGTCCAATATTTTCACTCTTCTGTCTAGCTGCAGTTGCTGGGGTTTTTCCCCACCCTTCTTAAATATGTTATAATAGCGGTGCTACCACCGTCACTGATGGATTTGGCCTTGGCCAGCAGTCCCATCTGGGAGCCAGACGGCCTTGTCTCTATTGGACATAGGTGAAACTTCTAGCAGCTTCTCACAGAAATCACACCTGTAGTCCTCCCGGTCCCAAACCCTTACCACACAAACCCAATGCATTCAGTCAGTCAAGATACCATTCCAATACACAGTTTATATGATAATAATCCTCTAGTAAGGAACTTCAAACCTAACTAAGTAAAACTAAAGAAAGTACATCCAACATGATGGATTAATATATTGGGTAGAATATACAAGAAAATAAAAATGGATTTTTAAGCACAAATATAAACTATGCAGTATCCAGAAGTTATACAAAAACCTACCAGAAGACTCCAAAAGCATATAGCATGCATTTCAATAAAATAAAGTTATAATTTAATTTTAATATTACCATGAGACATACATAGTTTAGAGTTTAATCGATAATATTTATCCCAATTTTAAAATTTACTGCATTTAAAATGTCCAGTAAGTACCCAGATGTTATAGCAGGATATACTGAAAAAGGTTTTGTGTCTTAAGAATTGCAGAAGATATTTATGTATAAATTTGTGTGATAATGAGACACAATTTGCTTTTGTGCCCAGAAGACATATTCTTTAAATTGAAGGACTTCTTTTTTTTTTTTTTTTTTTTTTTTTTTAACTCATAAGTTTTTGTTTTCATGCTTTCTGAACTGTTCCTAAAACGACTAGCTAATAGACTAGAATAAAACAGCTTTTTCTGGAGGAAAGAGATTTCTTTTGTTAGTTTTACATGGCGCTGAGTTTGCAGGAGGTAAGGAGAAGATTCCAGAACTGGACTATTTAAGTTTTTGGAAGGTAGATATATTCTTTTATATTAAAATGCATCTATCAAAATAAATACTGAAGTCATTCATTTGGGTAATTAACCTATGCTGTAAATGCATCACGTTATGCTGAAGATTCCTGTGGGTGTAATTGTGTTCTCCCTTTCTATCCTGTGTAATCCTTAATACCAATGTGAGGTGCAAAGGTAGAAAAAGTCAGCATACTTACAGGACTCACAAAGAGTACCTGTGGGTCACAAGAACATCCAGGAAGATGCAGACTATTGAACGGCCTCATCCATTAATCCCTCCGTAATTGTTTGCAACGATCACATTTAGCAAAGGAAATTCCTGTCATGTTGCTCATCAATAAGAACAAATTTCTCATTAAATTATCATGACATTATCGCTTCTGCCCAGCCAACTCATTCTCATGTATCACTGAATATAAAAAAAATTTAATTTAAAACAGGTGGCCAAAAAGAAGTGAGACATGGAAACAATTGAAGGTATGCCTCCATGTGGAGAGTTCTCTTTCCACTATCTCAAGGACAGATTTGGTAAAAATGGGAAAAAAATTCTTGGGCAGGATAAAAAGTAAATTGTGTAAGTTACATAAATTGAAATCTAAATTAAATAATTAGACTTTTCATAGAGTGAAAGATGCAATTGTTACAGGATTCCTGTAGTTAGCCTGCAAGAAATGTAAATTATTTTGCTAAAACGTTCATTAAATTGTGAAAAGTATTAAATTAAAAGTAGTGTCTGAAGATGCTCTGCTATATCTTTACACATAAACTGTCATCTGCAAGTCATAGTCACTCAGATTCTGTGAGTGATGACACAAAGGGAAAAAAAAAAATAGACAGTGAAGTGCAGATGAATCTGGATCTGATCCTATTTTGCAGTCTTCTACCTTTACTATTTCAAGGGAGAAATTTAGTAGATCCAGGAGTGATAAAGCCAACACAGGACTATCTTTAGTCCTGTTTTTGCACAAAACAGAATATGAAAATAGATAGAGAAAACAGTAAAGGAAAACTAAAATACCTGGGTTTAAAATTCAGACTTGTGTGTCTGTGTGTGTGTGTGAGAGCACATCCTCTGCTAAAGGCAGTTTAAGCTAGCTTGGCCTGGACTCATGATGTTGGATAATCTCCGGTTCCACTGATCACTGAAGAAACTTGGAAATATCACTTGTTCCTATAATATCTGTTATGTCACCAGTAAAGACAAATAACACCATTTGGGAACTTTTCTTTTGCTTGAAACAGATGCCAAAGACATTGACATTTCCTTTTGGTATTTCTCACTCACAACTAATCTTGAACCTGGCAACAGTATCTTGATATGTAGAGTGTTAATGCTAAACTTGCTGAAAGTGACAGATGTTAACCTTATTAAATCAACCCATTCACACAGTTAAGAGTTCTGCTCATTGCAGCTTCATTATTGGTCTATCTAGTTTGAGTCTAAATACAATATCAACTTTCACTGAAAAATCAGGCTGACGTTTTGTAAATTAAGGAAGCAACCAACAGACTGAGCAATGAAATTACAATATGCAGCTGACGCCATTGTATATTCTCAAAATAGAGAAGATGCAATAAGTTGGTAATAATACATACCTTGATGCTTTTGTATTACTCTAGTGCTTCTGTGCAAATACGTAACAGTTGTATAGGTCATGATCTTTTCTAAGTTACATGTTTTGATTCATTTTTTCCTTGAAGAACACAACAAACGATCAACAGTGCTCTGTGTCTTAAACAGTGTGGTGTTTAATATTCATACTGGCTATTTAGCTGAATATCTATTTTCTTTTGAAAATATTTATTTA
>VZZY01023127.1:0-16486 GCA_013400335.1 Eurystomus gularis
AGCCTTTCTAGTTATTTCAAGAGGCTTTGGGTTGGCCCATCCTTGGCTGAAGGTTGTAGGTACAAGAAACAGGGTGAAACTGAAAGTGCTTTAGAAGTACAAGCAAGAGGTCACTACTTAGAAATGTGTTACTTGGTTAACCTCTGGGATTATTTAATAAATCAGTCCTACCTACTGCTTAAACACAGACTAGATGAATGAGGTCTCTTATTTGTCTTTAAGCACTCATTAAAGTAAACAACGTTTAATGAACTTCTGGTTACTGATCATTGTTTGGAGGAAAAGTGATAGGAATAAGTCAATAATCATGGTGGAAGCCTTCACCTCACCAAAGTCAATGAAGAAGAATAATTTAATTGATCATGTACCTATGGCCTCAAAACCACCAATTTCACACAACCTACATTACTAGCAAACAAAATTTCACAGTATGGTAAGCAATATATTGCTTAGTCTCTTCAATCTGGCTGAAAAACCACTGCAAGATTATAAATAAGAAACCATTGAAATAGTTTGCCTTTTTTTTTTTATGCACTCTTCTGAGAGGACAGATATATTTAACAGAATCTGAAATTTGGTGTTGATGGAGAAATTCCTATTTAAAAATATAGATGAAACTGAAAATCAACCCCAGTCTGCACAAATATGTCACCTGGAACAACAGTTTTGAAATGGGGAAAAATTCACAACAGTTCCTTCAATAGTTTTGAATTATTGCATAAGGATTTTTAACATTACATTGAAACAACTTATGCATATATTTACCATACCATCATAACATTTTACATATTCAATGCAAAGTTATGATAAAATGAATGAAAACCTTACAATGCTATCCTTTCACATTTGTTTCAGTTTTGATATTAACAGCTACAGGCAGAGTTTTATTTATATAATGATAATCCACACTGAAAGAAAATCAGTTGTTTATTTCACCAATAAAATGCAGGTGACCAACACAGAAGCATGATTTCTTAAGTTTCAGGAGTTATCAGCGTTTGTTCTTAGCCACAGTGTTGAAAGCAGTGGCGATGATTCTCAGAGGCAGACAGTTTGGAGGTAGGAAAAGTAGTTTGCAGGTTCAGAAAGATTTTCTGCCTGAGATGCGCTTAGCTTTTGTGTCTCAAATTCTTCCATGCTAAATAGATTTGCTCCTGGCCTTGACGATGCTGTCATTTTCAATGGGATAAGGAGGCACTATAAAAAGAAGATGAAACCTGAAATTAGAAAAACTTATCTCTGTTTTCTCATATGTAAGTAGAAAAAAGTAAGTGTAGGTAGCTCATAAACTCTAGCAGATTTGGCATGTTGCTTAACTGGGCCAACAATATTTGTATATTTATACGAAAAGATGGTGCAGGAATTTAGCTGACACTAAGACAGTGTAGGCAGAACCTCATCTGGAAAGGCTGGTGATGAAAGGTTCCACTAGCACCTGTCATTTTAATTATGATATTTAATGAGAAAATTCAGGCAAAGTGGAATACTGGTTCCCTAGTGACCCTGGTAATATTTTTGCTATACTAAGAGGTTGCAATCTAATGCATTCATAAGACATAACTGTAATTTCATCAGTTTAGTGCTGATTTAGAAACTCATCAAACCTCATTCTTAAAGCTGCAGTCAAGAATCTCATTTAATATATGGAGTGTATTTCATTGTGTATTTCAATAAACACTTGGGAAAGTGGCCTCAGAGGTTCCACATGCTGGCTGGAAGCCTGTAAGGGTGTCACCCTTACTCCTTGAATATTTTTCCTTCTCATAAATAACTTCATTATGTTTACGGAAATGGCATATTCTCTGGGTAATTGATATTTTAAGCAGGGTAAATTGTTTGTGTGCAGAGAGATTCTGGACAGTGATTGGAATTAGGTATAGCAGGTGTCACATTAACATTTGGCTGCTGAGATGACAGATGAGTGTTTGCAGCATGGAAGCATCAGGCAAGTTGATAATGGGCTTCTGAACACATGCTGCTGTCATTTCATACTGCTGAAATAAGAGAGCACCATGACTGACTGTACAAACAGGGAGGAAAGGTACATTACTTTCAGCAGTATTCCATACTATTCACTAATATTCAGTAAAGTTCCACATTTAATACATTTTCCTATTTAGCACACAGTAACATAACCACGCTTCAGATAATATTAAGTTATGGAAACAGCAGGAAAAAACCTCAGGCCCCTACAAAGCCCATATTTTTGGCTCTAAGACTCCTGTTTAAGTAAGTACAGATACATTTCCCAATGTAAAATGAAACAAAAATAAAATAAACCATGAAAAAATATTTAGAAAGCCTCCCTTGTTTAATACATACTGATGGAAGGAAGGAAGACCTGGGGGACTACAGGCCAGTCAGTCTTACCTCTGTGCCTGGCAGGATCATGAAGCAGATCCTCCTGGAAACTATGCTAGGGTACATGGAAAATAATGAGGTGATTGGTGACAGCTAGCATGGCTTCACAAAGGGCAAATTGTGCCTGACAAGCTTGGTGGCCTGCTACAACAAGGTTACAGCATTGCTGGATAAGGGAAGAGCAACTTATATCATCTGCGTGGGCTTGTGCAAAGCATTAAATGCTGTCCTAAGGTACATCCTTGTCTCTGAATTAGAGAGACATGGATCTGATGGATGGACCACTTGGTGGATAAGGAATTGGCTGGGTGGTCATACCCAAAGTGTAGTGGTCAACAGCTTGATGTCCAAGTGGAAAGTAGTGATGAGCAGCATTCCTCAGGGGTTGGTATTAGGACTGGCACTGTTGAACATCTTTGTCGGTTACATGGACAGTGGAACCTAGTGCACCCTCAGCAAGTTTGTTGACAACACCAAGCTGTGCGGTGCAGTTGACATATCTGAGGGAAGGGATGCAATCCAGGGGGACCTGGACAGGCTTGAGAGGTGAGCCTGTGCAAACCCAATGAAGTTCAGCAAGGCCAAGCGCAAGGTCCTGCACCTGAGTCAGAGCAATCTCAAAACAAATACAGCTATGCGAAGAAAGATTTAAGGGTGTTGGCGAACGAGAAGCTCAAAATGACTCAGCAATGTTAATTTGCAGCCCAGAAAGCCAATCGTATGCTGGGCTGCATCAAGGGAAGCATGGCCAGAAGTTGAAGGGAGGTGATTCTCCCTTTCTCACTCCACTCTCATGAGACCCCACCTGGAATACTGCATTCAGTTCTGGGGCCCCCAATATAAGAAGGACATGGACCTGTTGGAGTGAGTCCAGAGGAGTGCCATGAAGATGATCAGGGCCTGGAGCACCTCTCCTATGAAGACAGACTGAAAGAGTTGGGGTTGTTCCTCCAGGAGAAGAGAAGGCTCTGTGGAGACCTTATTGCAGCCTTCCAGTGTCTGAAGCAGGCCTACAAGAAAGCTGGGGAGGGACTTTTTGCAAGGGCTTGTAGTGACAGGACAAAGGACAATAGCTTTAAACTGAAAGAGGGTAGATTTAGATTAAATACAAGGAAGAAGTCCTTCACTGTGAGGGTGATGAGACACTGGAAAAAGTTGCCCAGAGAAACTGTGGATGCCCCATCCCCAGAAGCGTTTGAGGCCAGGTTGGATGGGGCTTTGAGCAGCCTGATCTAGTGAAAGATGTCCCTGCCTATGGCAGGGGGCTTGGTACGATATGATCTTTAAGGTAATAGAATCATAGCATCATAGAATCATTGAGGTTAGAAAAGACCCTTGGGTTCATCGAGTCCTACCATCAACCCTACTCTACAAAGTCCTCCCCTAAACCATAATCCCAACACCACATCTAAAGAACCCTTAAACACATCCAGGGATGGTGACTCAACCACCTCCCTGGGCAGCCTATTCCAGTATCTGACTACACTTTCCATGAAAATTTTTTTCCTAATATCCAGTCTAAACCTACCCTGTTGCAGCTTTAAGCCATTCCCTCCTGTTCTATCGCTAATTACCTGTGAGAAGAGACCAGCACCAACCTGTCTACAATGTCCTTTCATGTAGTTGTAGAGAGTGATGAGGTCTCCCCTTAGCCTTCTCTTTCTCAAACTAAACAGTCCTTTCCAACCCAAACCATTCTATGATTCTGTATTTCTATGTATTAAAAGATATATCTCATACTTGCTTGAGCTGCTGTCTGGATTAGGGTCAGGTTCTTTTAATTAGGCATAAATCTTAAAAAGTGACTCATTCAAGTGGAGTAGCTTGATTTTATGTCCCCAAATATTCAACTGATCTGCCTTTATAGAGCTTCTAAGCATATGATATCCTGACTTTGACTGGCACCTTTACATTTTGCTACGACCACAGACTTCTATGATAACTCAACCAGCTATCAAGAACTCAATGAACTTCCTCATTGTCCAGTAAATTACTCAATTTTTCTAGCAAGAAGCTCATCCAAATACAAATGACCTATAGTATTGAAAATCCTAGATCACTTTTTAAATCCTTTCTCCCCAGACAACTTGGTTTGGACTTCATCTGGACTTGGTCCAGAGTATGATGGGAAAGGAAGCCACCCAGATTATTCATCAGCAGATTGCTACCACGCTACCACTTGATAAGTAGGTTCCAACCCACAGGAAAGCTCTATCTAATGAAGCTCTTGCAACTGAACAAGGCTCCATCACAGTATGGACAAAACATCTAAACTGAATATATATTCCTTCCACTGACATTTGACTTAGTGGATCACTTCCATGATGTTGACCTTGCTTTGTTTTTTCACTTCTCCATGGCTGGCTATTCTGAGGTTTTACTGAGTATTGAACTTTCTGTGTGTAATCACTCGTTTACTTTGTATTTGCCTGACTTAACCATCCAGAGCTAGCAAGGCTACTCAAGGTCTTTCAGATCCTGACTCTACTGAAGAATTTGCCTGGATGCTGTGCTCAGAAAGTATGGACATAAATTATTAAACCTGATACTTCAAAAGCTTATATTGGAACAATTCAACATTTACCTGAAATATTACTTTCTAGCCTGCTTAATCTATGTCTATTAATTTAATGCTCTGATCATTTAGAATATTGTGATTTTTCTTCACAGGTAAGAGTTTTACTCCGATTAATGAAAATCTCTCCCTTTCAATTTAGGTGACTACTCTTTGTCTGCTAAATGCCCTGGAAAAAAATAATGAAAAGGCAGCTTGCTAGTCTGTTCCAGATTCTAAATTTATTCCTGATGTTATTTCATCTAGCTATATAATTTCCCAGGATATTACCATTTGTAGATACGCAACAAAGCCACATTCTGCTGGCCAGTGAGCAGTGGGAAGCAGAGGGTAACTATTTTCATTTTAAAGCACAAAATGCACTTGAATGACCTTTCTGAAAGGATGTATCACCACTAAATACTTCTTAAAACTGCTCTGTACCTCTATAAAAAGAAAACTGATGCTGGAAATACTGGAAGGCAGTTTTTGGGTTTCATTCTGGTAGATGTAGGAAAAAGGTTTTGAAGCTTGTTTTTTCAGCAAGGGAAAAGCATAAGTGGGACAATGAATAAAAATAGTAAGACTGCTTTGGGGTAGACAGGGTGTTTTATAGCTCGTTTTACGTATTTGTTTCCATTTCCAGCTGGAAGTTTGCTGGTTCTGGGAAGACTGAGACGGACGCGTGTTTCTCTGTCAAACAGCCTCAGTATCCCAAGGCAGAATGTCTGCTGGTGTATCCATTAACTTGACACTGTCACTGTTGGTCTCAATGTCTGCAAAGCCAACAGAGAATTTACCCGCTGCTCTGGACCAGCTGGGAGCAACTCCTCCTCCTCGCAGAGCAGCCAAACCCACGGAGCTCCTCTGAGCCACCAGCAGTGGGGTGGTTTAGACCCTGCCGGGACCGAGCACCACGTGGCTGCTGCACCCCCACCCTCAGACGGGAAGGAAAGGGGGAGGAAAATACAAACGCCGCAGGTTGAGATAAGGAGAATTTAATACAGCAATGCAAAAGCAACAGTCAGAACAGCAGTGATAACAGTGTACAAAACCAGAGATATAAAGCATACAGACCGCGAGGATACAGAGGATATAGATCGTGACACAGCTTTCTCAGGGACTGCCTGCCCCTGTGTTCTGGACTCGACCATGACATCAGCGTGGTATGGAATGGCCCGACTGTGGCTCCCTCCCAGCTCTTACTGAAAATTAACCCTATCCTAGCTGAACCAGGACAAGCAGCAAAGTCACATTCTTCCTGGTTCCTGTGTTGAGAAAGCCAAGGAGGTGGCTGACTACCAAACAGCTTGCACGAGATTCTGCGGTGCAGACTCAGATTCATAATCAGAGAGGAAAACAATAATAATTGGCCACTGTGTGCCTGTCACTGAAAACAGGATGTTAAAAGGACAGGAAATGAGGTCAAACTTGTCAAAGCATCATTTTTGCTATCTGTAAAGCTTCTGACAACACAAATTAAGTATCAGTTCCAAAATCCCTGTCAGGGATTATTCATTGCACTGGTGAAAATGCCATTTTTTTTTAAGACAAAAGAGTGAGGTCTCAAAATAGTAATTCTTCTCCTTATCCACTTTTACCATTTTTCCCTTTTTCTTTCACCCTTCCTTTGCTATTCTACAAGACTGACTCCTTATACATTTGAAATAGGCTTGGAATCAAGCTCTTGGCTTTTCTTCCCTTGATGCAGAGCACACACACTCTTCATTAATCAAAGAGATAAACAGAGATTAAAACATCAGGTGAAATGAACCATGTGCATAAAGAGAAGGAAGTAGGACTGCACTGAACAGGTACAGGAGACACACAAGGCACAGCATGGATGCCATCTGCGTGCTCCCCAGGTTTTATCTCACATTACAACAAAATGTTCAAGGCTTAATGATTCACAATGTATCACGCAATGACACTTACTCATCAGTTGTAGAGATGAATACCTTCTGCAAAATTCTTATAGCTGCAGATGAGTTAGTGAAAAATGTTTCCTGCGTGACTGGTACTTTAACTGGAGATCACACTGTCTATCACAGGGAACTTTTTGATTGGCACTTGCCTTTTTCCTCTCTCTTGACATAAGTGCATTTATCTCTTACAGTAACCTGCACTGGGAATGCTGCAAGGGACACCATGACTTTATAACCCTCCAGTAAAGTAGTAAAGTCTCATATTAAGGCTTGGGAGAGTTCTGCCACCGACTTTCTCCATGACCTTCAGCAAGTCATATTCACCATTTCCTCCTCAGTCCCTTCATCTGCCTACCTCCACCCCACACATGCCTATGTGTGCATGTGTACAATGGTTGCCTGTTGCAAGTTTATGCCAGATTCTAGGTCTGTTCGAGGACTCCAGAAACTGCTATCATACCAATAAGAATTTGCCTTCGTTTATGGCAGTCTGAAGACCCATGAACAAAGGCTATAATCCCCCTCAGCACGTCTTTCCAGTTACATCTGTCTTGCACAGCTTTACTTGTCTTTCCAGCTTAACAGATGTTAAAGATTAGATCTTTACTTGAATGTCGTTATTCACACTGCAGATCTCTTAACAACATTAAATTAAAGAGCCTTCCAGAATCACAAACACAGTGAACTTAACTAGCCCACGGTTTAGAAATCAAAATATCCTAGAGACCTATACCAAAGCATATCATCCTTAGACCTCTGCCCAACTCTGGAGGGATAAAGGCCAGGTCCTTTTGGCTGAGTGGCTCAAGGCAAACAGAGAGGTTTGATTCACTCAATTGTATGTGTTGAAAAAGCAAGTGCTTCTCTATAAGTGGTGGTAAGTCCATGGAGTAATAGAAACACATCCAGACAGTTGTTCATCCTATTCTAAGACAAAGATTTACTTTTCTAACTGAAGAGAAGACACCAGAAAACCCCTTTGAAGCTCACTGCCCAGCTTCTAGCCAGATAAGTCCAACTTGTAAATCCTGTAAGCCAGCAACGTTCCTTCCATTGCTGTTGCCCATGCTCAGGATGGGTACCTGGAGAGGTGAGCGCTGGCACTAAAGCTGAAATGTTTTCCCTGGGGATGGCATGGGGAAAGGGTTTCTGATCTGGTGAGTGTGCCCTGGCCATACATTGCCCAATACAAACATGGAATGGGCTGAGCTGCTCCTGTCCTTCAGGAGACGCAACCAGAGCTGTTGCTTCCAGAGACTTTTCTTTGTAGTGTTAAGCATTTGGAAGAGAAATGCACCAACAGGTCTTGGAAAGAGGCTAGGAACCCTGCCCAAGGGAAAGCCGTAACTAGCTGCTGCTTCTTCTGGTCCCTGTCTGACCAGAAAACTGTACAGTTTTATCAGGACTGCCGTCACTCTTCAACAACTCAGAGTCTGGTGGTGAGGTGAGAGGCAAGTCTGAAATTCCTCTGCAGGAGACACATGCTGCAAAACCTGTCTGTTTTAGCTGGGTGGCCCTGAATCTTTATCAGTCTTTTTAAAAGGCTGTAAACCCAGTTTGAGACAGAAATCTGCAGCAGGGGCATCAGCAGCTGAGTGAGACTCAAGGGAAGAGCCAGCTGAAGAAACACTTCCCTCTTCAGCACTAGTCCATGGTGTCTCCAAATGGCTTTTTTTTTTTTTCAAAATAAAACAAAACCAACACTGCAGCACACATCCAGCATGACATTTGACCTTCTGCCATTTGGTTTGGCAGAGAAGTGCCTAACAATTAGAAATTTAATCATTAATGGTGTTGCTACTTTTTACAGTAGTAAATTCCTAACACTCCTGTTCCCACAGCCGGTTCCACTTCTGCAAATTACAATAAATAGAAAAGCAGTTAATATACTTACATTTTGCCTGGTCTGCACAAAGCAAAAGGTTCACTGAGTGTTAGGTCATGCAGACAACGACCGTACCACATAATCCCTCCAGAGTCCAAGGGACCAGAAAAGTAATGGGCATGTGTTATTTAGAAGCTATGCAAAAGTCAAAGTAGTTTTGATTGTTGGAGGTAAACCAAACCAAGGCAGACAGCAGTTCAGCTCTGAAATCATAATCCTTCCTGATTCACAGACAAAATAATACTGAAATAATCTATTTTTCTACAGTATAGGTGGCCACCACTTTCCTCATTCTGCTCTCTAGTTCTCCAAGTGAATTTATTTTTCTCTGCTTCTTCCTAATACTCAACCTCTGCTATGCTGTTGTGTGAGATCAACACAAACCATCATTAGAACTTTTACTAGACCGTCCTTATTTTTGCAAAAACTTTGTTTCCAAGTCCACAGCCTATTTCATCATAATAATATTCAGGTAATTTTGCAATGTAGAAGAAACATCCATAGATGCCATGGTTTCTCCAACTTCACTGAAGTTCCCCAGCAGATCTCGTAACACACAAGGACAGCAAACTCCACAATTTGCATTACTGCATTCACAAAGCATGGTTTCTACATCCATTTCTACACATACAACATGACCATCCATGGGACGGTCACGTAGAAGTGCGGATACCTGAACACTCTGAAAGAAGCAATGACTGTCACTCTACTTGCAGAAATCGAAGCCTGTTAAGCACAATTGCCGCACAGCTCCTGTCAGCGAGCAGCAAGGGCTGGCCATTCTGCAGAGGGTGGGGATCCAAGAGTGCAGCATCGTAACTGGTTGGGTAGAATCGAGGTATACTAATGGAGCATCTTAATGGAGTAACCCAAGCCACCTGACATCTGTGATAATCTTATGGGCACGGATTTCTTTTTTCTTCTTTTTGAAGGGTCATTTATGAGTCCTCATTAGCATGATTTTCCCTTTCATCTTGTGTGCCTGCTATCCTGTGTAGCTGTAGGCCATTTTTACGTGGTTTCCTACCATTTCAGTAATTTCCATTCAGTGTTCATACTTGCTGTACGAGACTGATGGGCTGTGTCCATGTATTTTTAAAGCTGTCAGGTCTCATACACGGTGATTTATCCCAGCCATTTTGAGCAGCACTTTGGAGAACATCTTAGCACAATTTAACAGTTTACTTCAGAGATAATCCACTTTGGATCAGAATCGCACCTCTTAACTTATAGCATCTGCTGTACAGGATACTGGCTGACATGTTTCCTAAAACCATCAAGAACAGCACCAAAACCTTNGGTTTTAAAAGCTGTAAAACATGAGAAAGCCAAGATTTGTTTCTGGGACTTATTCCAGTATTCAAAAACCTGCTTGTCTGATGATAGCTACCTTTCAAAGAGAGGTCTTGTGTAGCCTGGGACAGGTCAATTAGACTAAGATACAATAAATAGTTTTCTCAGGTAACAGACTGCCAGAATTCTCTAAAAATAAACCCTCTGACCACTGGGTTTGCTAAAAAGCCTGTATCCAGCCAAACTTAGCTGCTGTTCCTTCCTCAGAGAAAGGGGTTAGCAAAGAAGAGAGTGGTGTTATCCACGTACTTTTGTCAATGGCCTCATCCATCTCCTTCAGCCCAAGGATTAGCTGAAGCAGTTGACAGTACACAGGGTCCAGGGCTCCCCCTCTTCTCCACCCTGCAGCTCTTCTACTGCACCTCATCATTCTCACCCTCCTCCTCCCTCCACAAGAACAGGCACCAGGGACATCTCTAACTAGGTCAGGTTGCTCAAAGCCCCCCCAAGCCTGGCCTTGAATGTTTCCAGGGATGAGGCCTCCACCACCTCTCCGGGCAGCCTGTTCCAGTGATAAACCACCCTCATATTAAAGAACTTTTTCCTGATGTCCAACCTAAATCTGCCTTTTTCTAGCTTAAAACCATTACTCCTCGTCCTATCACTACAAACCCCTGTGAATAGATCTTCCCCGGCCTTCTTATAGGCCCCTTTTAGGTACTAGAAGGTTGCTATAAGGTCCTGAAGACCACCACCTCGCTAGAAGGAAATGTTTCCAGTCTAGAATGCTTCCTTGCCCCTCATTTTTGAATGGAGCATGACCTGGAGCATGGACCTGCTCCAAAGGAGATCAGAGTCTAAACCACAGCGTGAGCTTAGAGTCATGTTTAGAAAAGGGCTAGGCAGTATTCTGGGGCGAGGACACCTTGGCATGGGGTGGTGTTTAGACCCACCAGTGAAGACCAGTTGGGATGAAGGTTGGCTCCGATGGTCCTAGAGGTCTCCCTTCAACCCTGATGACTCTATGATTCTATATTCTACCCTACTGGCTGCTGCTCTTTTATATTTTCAGGGTTAGCCCTGTCCTGGAAGAGAGCAGGAGTCTACATGGTGGGCAGAGGAAGAGGATGAAAACAGAGCCCCAGAAGGAGGTAGCACAGAGTAGTCACAGAGTGTAAAATAAAAATGAAATTTAAAGTTCATTTGTGTTTGCCCATGTAGGACTTGAAAACAAAAATGAATGCTTGTGCTGTTGAAACCAGTCCCTTCTAGTTACAGGTGTTACAGGCAATCTCATTCCATAGAAAAGCTGCTCCACCAGCCTTGAGTCACTCAATAATTCACATTGCCTCTGCCAATATCATTAAATATATCTAATTTGAGGCTTTTCCAGCGTTCAAATGTTCTTATATCCTCCTAGCTTTTGTAGAGGCAGAAAAAGTAATTCTGTATCTAACAGATACTGGAAGTACACAAATCAAGGAGCCAGAGCATTATAAAGTTCAGCAGCAGTTTCTACAACCTATTTTCCAGTCAATGCTGTAATTATAGATCAGCAAACATCACTCAGAAGCAGGCAGTAGCTACTGATAAGTCACTGGTTTAAAATTCAAGACTTAACGAAGAGAATGAAGGGCAAATACATAGCCTTTAAAGAAGCACAAACTGTCTAGAATATTTTCCTTAGGAGAGCAGAGGTGACAGTTTATTTTCATTTTCATGCTGTCAAGGTTTCTTTTACTGAATATTCTTTCCAAATAAAATATGTTTTGCTTTCAAAATATTGAAAAAATGGTTTCTTATCTCTTAGTTGCTGTTTTGACAAAAAATAACTTCCAATTTTAACTCAAATTCAGAACTATTTTACACGTTTTAGCTATCAGTGAAACTATTTGCTGATGATATCCTTGTGTTGCCTATGACATTATGGAAAGTGCAATTATGTATTTTTTCAGAAGAGTCCAAGGAAATCCTGTGATTTCCATTTATGCATCTTGAAAAAATATGCACTTGACCCAAATGAAAGCATAATCTGAAGGGTTACTCTGGACTTCTGCAGTTAGTCTATTATTATGGACCATTTCATTAAATAGAAAGGAACGCAAAGAGCAGCAGGTCTCTTCCCTGTGTTTTGATGCAACTGAATATGGTCAGGTGTCTTTTAAAAAAAAAAAAGAACAAACAAAAAGCAATACATGTATTGATCAGGAACAAGAAGGTCTTTGTTCCTATCTTTATGTTCCACCAGTAGACCTGGGACATCCATGGAAGCATCCAAAATCTTAGTGTACTCAATGTTGTCATCAAGGACAGAAGCAATTATCTTGTGTGCAACAGGTCTCCACCTGTATGAAGCTTTTCAGTTGCTTACACAACCTACTACTAGTGGAAATGCTCGTGTGCACTGGGATGCTCCAAAGGCCTTTGCAAACACCACCATCATTGGATTAGATTGTTTTCCCAGTTCTTACAAACTGTAAATAAGCCTGTAAATCAGCCTCTTTTTTGTGAACAGCAGCTGACTCCATTGACCCTGATCCCTCCAAAATCAGAACATAAGATTTCGAATCACAAAAAAAAAGCTGAAAACCAGACCTTTAACAGTATTACCACTCTGGTAATACTTCAGGTTTTTTCCGTCTAATTTTCATTACCCAAATTTACATAGTCCATTAGTAATGTCATTCCGGTTAATCTTTGCCTTGGGGATATCTTGAATAATTTCAATTCCTTCATAACCACAGTAGTATCTTATCATTGCATTTAAGCACCTGAAGTCCCCAAACAGTCAATCACATTAGAGGTGTCATGAGTTACAAAAACACCCAATCAATGCCCCTCTGTGAAGACAATGTATTTTTCCCTTTGGTCCCAATGCAGGGGTGGATAGGAGAGGGCTTTACTCTTCAAGCAGCACTTTTGCATCACAGGAAAATACCTTTGCTGGTAAAATTCACTACGGAAAGCTAAGTGTAACATGCTGATCTTACTTAATACTTCCACAGATGACCTTGGAAAGCTTGCCAGATCACAGTTATGGTCCTGGTTCTCTATTTGCCTCCATTAATTTCAGATATCACTTTGATTGCCTCCACGCTCAAACAGCTTCCCCTAGATCAAGCAGCCCCCAGCCAACAAACTCAGATCTTTTGTATCAGCATTTCTCTTCCTGGCTTGGACTAGACAACTAAAATCCATCACAAACAAAACACAAACTGGGCAGCCTGGAAACTTAACCTGTGTGGCCAGTAAAGTTCCTGAAGGGGAATGTTTCCCACTCAGACAGCAGAGACTACATGTACCACATGACATGCATATATAGATACATTTCAAGACCTGGACTCAGCACAGTTAAGTTCATACTGTAAAAGCCTGTGTGCAAATGCACAGAATGATTCCCCAGGCGTGGTTTCAAATGCCATTGCTGGCATTACGTGCCCTTTGGTAGGGGAGTCTCTTTGTCCTTCGCAGTGCAGGATGTCTGATACCGTCCTGGTGAAAATAACTGCCAGAAAAGTGCTTCCCTGTTTGCCAGCCATTCAAATGCCGGAGCTGAAAACACAGCTCACAAAGCTATGTCAAATTCCCTGTAATTATCACCTATCGCTCTGCTCTCTGAGTGCTGCAATGCATAAAGAATTCAGCATGGGAAAAGAAGGGATCAAGCAATGGCATACTGACAGTAACTCCCTGGCTTTTCAGAGTTTAAGCCTAGACACTAGGGCATGACTGCTAGTTAGTACTTCAAAGACCCAGAGAGGAAAGTGGTTGCTTAATGTTAATCTTGATCTTAACTGATTCTAAAAGATTCTCCTTGAATCCTTGCCATCCACAGAAGAATGCAAAGTCTATAACATAGTCAAGCCATATGTAAAGGAAAGAATATGAACAAGTCCAACTATAGCCATGTTGCACCCTAAATTCTTCCAAAGCAATGAAGCTTCTTCACTACTAGCAGGGGAATGAGGAGAGAGACTGGGGAGGAAAAATTTCTCCTTTGACTTGACTTCTTACCTAGGACTATCCCAGCACAAGTCCCATGCCCAAATTATACCACTCTTCTACAAAGGAAATACTGCAGAAATAAATGCTGCCAACAAATCAGAGATGCCAATGAATCTGAGTCTTATTTATGAGTCAAATTTTGCCATTCTAATACCCATTATAATGGATAATGAAAGGTTTTATTTCTTTGTGCTTTTTCTAAATAAAAGAAAAAGCTCCTATGTTTTCTTCTTCTTCTCTCAAAACACTGTTTTTGTGAGAAGAAAGACTGATTTATCCACATATTCCTTCAGAAATGTCAAGCAGAGATGCAGCTCTCAGGCAGCTGAAAACTCTGTAGATCATCATACAAGTAATATTTGCCTAGTTTATGGGCTTCAGGTTTTGCACAGAATAATGAAAACACCAGATTTATTTTACTACACATGCTTAAATGTGTAAATCACACCTGTGATAACCTGATGGGCTGGGACAGCAAGGGGAGAATCACCAAAGATACATGCTTGCCTTTCTTCCAGAAGAATCAATACATCCCCACCAAAGAACAACCTGATGAACATTTTTGTATAAAATAAATCTCAAACTTTAAAATTACACCATTAAATTTTTGGTGGTTAATACTTGCCATTGGCATTCTATTTAGCTTATTTTAACCTTTTCATTTTTATGGGTTGTTTTCTACCATTCCTCCTACATGAGGTGATAGGACAAAACTGGCCCGTCTGGGACCAGTTTCTGTCAGTAACAGCAAAGCAATGAGACAATCTCAGCCTTGCTCTCTCTGCCAGTGACACCTACTGATACTCCCTTGTACTGGCAAGACTTTTAAGCCTCCAGCCACAGGAATATTCATCAGCTGTTGTTGTCACTGAACCATCTGCTCAGAGAAGAGTATTTCAGGGGATATTTTACTTGCTAATGACCCACGGAACTGTATCTCAGATATCAGAGAGATTAGGCAGCAAATTTGGAGAAACCTGTAATCTTGGTTCCAGGCATTGTTCTGCTCCATCCTCAGCAAATACAGCAGCTGAGACTCCAGTTGCCAAGGATGAGGCCCTGCAGAAATGGCAGCTCATGGCTTATGACTAAACTGTGCATTTGGAGAAACCTTTCCCACCGAGAGTCCATTGTTAAACAACGGGATGAAATTTATCTTCATTTCTTGGACTGTACAGCAACCAGTCCCCATTATCAGCCAGGGATACCAGTATTTGTCTTACTGGTGAAGGTCCCCCTCCGCAGGTTAGATTGCCGAACAGGAGAGATTCTGCCTCCCAGACCTCAAAAGCCAACACCCAAGTAGTCTTCAAATCCTGAAAGCAAACATCTCCAGATTCATGCATTGAGAGGCTAAACTAGTGCGACGGCATTACTATATACTGTATGAAATAAAGCACACATTTCACTTCTTGCAGGATCAGTGCCTTGTTAATATCGTTGTTCTGTTGTCAATAGACCCAAGTTACAGTCAGATTACATGACGGATGCTAGAAAGTCCCCTCAGAGGTTAACGAGACATGGGTTAGCTGACACACATTTGCCTGAGCATCCCAGTCTGACTGGCATTGTCATTTATCCTACGAGATGACTCCAATACACCATCGCAGTGTACAATGTACATCAGTGCATTATTGTGAATAAATGCCAGGCAAAGGCATTAAACTCTTCCCTTGCCTTGGTGGAAGATCAATAACATTATAAGATTCTGTGTTAGGAAAAGCCATGTTGATGTATGTCTTGATCAGGGGGTCTTAAAATACACTGAACAAGTCCTCTAAGAAATCATGAAAGTAGAGAAATGAAAGTTCACGCTACAGGACTGGAAAATGAAAGCATTCGTTTAAGGTAGTGCCTCCCCAAGTCCACCTGTAAGCAAATGGAGATGGTATGTTTGTCTGACAAAGACAAAAATGAGCTTAACAAATCATACTATGACTTAAACAAGGACTGTAGGAGCATTTGGGTCCGGCTGGCTACCGAGTGAGGAGGCATGGTAAGCCTGCCCAGTGGGCTGCTCTGTGCTTGTCTGACTCAAGTGAGGGGGCTGGGCCGGAGCTACCGTGGGGAAACCAGAAGCCACCCGGTCTGCGTGGCTACAGCTCAAGGAGGCTATGGCCCTCATGCTCTTCAGCAGGTGCTTAGCGCGTGCCAGCGCCAGCGGGCGGCTCCGCAGCTGTGGGCAAGGGGAGGGCTGTGGGCGGGCTTGTGGCGGGACAAGGACAGAGCCAGTGCTGCCAGCCACAGAGCAGAGGAGCAGCCCTACCTGGGGACACCGGGTCAAGGTGCTCAGCCTGTGGAGAGTGCGGCAGCCGCAAGGGTAAATCTTATCAATTAGGTCAAGGAACAATGATCTCCACTCGCCAGAAAAAGACTATGCTCCTGTCACCAACCAGAATGGATGTGGAAACCTCCCACTGAAGGATGTGACTATGCAAGGCACAGGCTGCAGGGAATGCCACA